>JAWXCT010000095.1:263904-274347 GCA_034509035.1 Saxispiralis lemnorum
GTAGTCGGAGGGGCGGTACATGTTTTGGAGGTGGGAGGGGCGGGAGGAGGGAAGCTTCTCGGGGGGGTAGGCGTGGGTTTCTTGATGTTGGTGGTATTGTTGTTGCGGCGGTGGGGAGGCGTAGTTTTGAGGCCAACTTTGTTGAGGTGGCGGTTGCGAGTGTGGTCTTGGTGTTGTTGTGTAGGCCGAGTAGGGTGGCGGAGCATCCGACATGGGATATGGAGGGTTGCTTTGCGGGTTCGACGGTGGTTGATCGGGTCGAGGGTAGTGCTGCGGTTGTTGAGGCGCTGGAGACTGCTGGTATGCCTGGTACTGAGGGGCCTGAGCGTGACCTTGAGGGGGTGGCCCTGGCTGATAGTATTCCGCTGCCGCCATAGCGTTGTGTTGCTTCGTTCTTGCTCGCAGAAGAAACCGTGTATGCGCTGCTTGTTGACCGTCAAGAGAAAAGTCGATCGTTGTTGCACAGGCGAGGGGTTGAGAGGAGCTGGAGAACGGAGGGCAAAGTAGATCGAAAGAAGGACCGCCAGCGGATCGAAGAGAACAGAATGGAAATATGCGGTGTTTACAGTCAGCCGGACCGGTGTCAAGAACAAAAGGCGCATCGCCTGACCCGGAGTCGCCAACCTACGCCGATCTAAACTTGGGCGATGCCGCTCGGGGCTGACGTCGTGCCACCTCCGGGAGCGTCGACGTCGCCACACAATCACCCCACCGCCCCTCCTGCCGTTGTTGGCTGCTCGGCTCACGCGGGTAGGGCTGGACGACGTCTCCGACCGACGCGTAGTCGGCTCGGTGCATCCCTCGGTGTCAGCCAAGAGGACGGAAGACGCTGGACACGCACATCATCAGTAGATCGATGCGCCTCCGCAACTCGCTCGGAGCAGAACTCTTGACCTCCTTGGCAGCGGATGCCGTCGGACGAGTGTGGACGATGCACGGGACCCGGGCCCGTTACGACATCGCATGTCGCCACTGCAGACAAACCTTCGTCTGGAGTCAGACCAGTATGCGGAAATGCCTCAGGCGATTCGTATTGGGGCACGGCACTCGAGTGAGGCGTGGGCGTGGGATACGTGATGATTCCGTATCGCATTAGCACAAAGCGGAGGTTGTTGATCTAAAAAATTGTGCGCCGGATAGAGACAGCCAGTTGAGAAGTACCCGGATACACTTGACTCCAGCCGCGTCCACTTCTCGCGTCTCCTCTTTGTTGACCCACGGCGTTGAGCAACTAGCTGGTGTGCGTGCGATTTATAGGAGATGCTTGGGCGACTCGAGGATCAAGGAAAAGCAATGCTCGAGCCGAATAGTAGACGGCAATATCGTGCCTCATCTGGAATGACAGACAGCATACCCAGCTCCTGCTTCACACCGAAAATGAAAAAGTTCTCTGAAAGACATTTCCCCCCCCAATGTACCTGACTCAACCCAACCCAGCGAGGCAGCCCTCAAGCCGTCTTCGCCCACGCCGCCGAAAGCCCAATCAACGAGCTCACGGTCCCAGCCAGCCCAACAAACCCATCGTCAAAGTTCGACAGCCCCAGTGCACTGCTCGGCACCGTGCTGTCGCAGAGGTCCGACAACAGCTGCAGCTGCATCGTCTTGCGCTCCCTGCTCATCATAATACATTAGCAAACGTTCGATCTCAAAGCCCGTACGAGAAGAACCAGGAAAAAAGTCACGGGGCAAACTCACATCTCCATCCTCTTCCCCTCAACCGCCTTCTCCGCATCTCCTCCCTCCTCGATCCTCTTCGCATTCTCCCTCAGATTCCACAACCCATACACCCCGGCCACAATGTTACAACTGAGTCCCACCAACCACGCCCTGTAAGCCTCCCTCTGCAACCTCCGCGCCCCCTCAAACCGCCTCACCCCCACCGCATCCCAGTACACCACACTATCCAGCGCCAAGTACACCCCGTACCCCAGCTGCCGGCCCACAGCCAGGTACTTCACCACGGGGTCTAGGGAAGCGGAGTCCGAGGTGACGGCGGCGGCTTTGAAGTGTTCGACGAATTTCCCGAGGCGCAGGGCTTTGCGGACGAGGGAGAAGTTTTTGGAGAGGGTGGTTACGGGGGCGATGGTCGATGTGGGGCGGTTGGTGCGGTGCAGGTACCAGGCGAGGAAGCGGGTGAAGTATTGGATTGTGCGGAGGGCTTTGTCGCGGCCGACTGTGGGGGGAACGAGGGGGTTAGCTGTTGTTCGGTGTAGAAGGGGTGAGGGGGGCGAGGGGTGAGAGGAGGCGCGTACTCGTCGTCGCGACGAACTTGTTGTAGTGGCTCACCACGGGGTGGTAGATGAGCGCGTCGGCGACCATGGCGGCGGTGTTCGCGTTGAGCGCGTTGGTGGACAACTCTCTCCAATCCTTCAATCCAGCTGGCGCAGCTCGAGCAGCTCGTCGTCAACGCGAGGCGAAATAGGATGGAGGGACGAGAAGTAAGAGTTATTGGCTCTCACACAGCAGCAACTGCTCCCTCTCGCAAGTAGAAGGGTACAAAAGACCCCCCAAGCCATCCAAGCGAGCGACCCTCTCGGCATGTGAAGACGCTGAACCTCGGTCCAAACGCCGAACCGGAAGCCCTCCCCCGAGCTCAGCCGCGCCTGAATCTCGAGCAAATGCACGTGACATCAAGTCTCTTGCCAAGCCTCCATCCCGAACCTCAACTCGCCCATCACCTCGCTGGACGCCAACCACGCCGTCGCAACCAAACCCCCGCGACACCAGCGCCCTTCATGGCATCGAAAAAAAGTACCGCGCCCTCCATCCCCGTGCGCTTCGTCGCGATGCACTGACCCGTCCCTTTCTTCCCGGCAGCGAAATCCCGCACCATCTCGGTTCGCCTGCTGTCGATGGCGATGACGGGGTACTACAAGACCTTTTCACGGCCGCGCACGCATCGGCCGCTGAGCATGATGAAGTATGATCCTGTTGGTACGTTGGTCCCGAAGGATGTGAGACCTGAGAAGGGAAGGGGGTTGGGAGGACGGTCGAGAGAGGGCTTGAGAGGGGTTTGAAGGAGCATGGCGCTGACATGGTTTCCGGGGGGCAGTGAAGAGGCAGGTATTGTTTTTGGAGCAGAAAAGAGGGAAGTGAGCGGGCTATATTGGGTTGAAGAGATCGGCTACGCATGCGACTGCGATGGAGAGAGGACGCTGGCGTGGGAAGGGGAGAGCTGTTGGTCTGCTGGGCGCATGCTCGAAATTGGCGAAAGATGGGCGAGTGAGCGCATGGTGTCATTCGCGCAAGGGCGAAGGAGGATATTGTGCGCAGAGCCGCGAACGCACGAAAAGGCTACGTGCTCGACGGCAGTTCGATGTAAGATACGGAGGACCTACGCTCTTCACTGTACATGCAGGAGGAACGACAAGGGAACAATTGATACCAAGCGAATTTTGTTCATGCGTCGCTACAAACGATCGTGTGGCGCTCTGGCAGCAAGTAAAGTAGAAACATATCTCATGTCCTTATGGTTGACTCGGGTTTTCATAGAGCTCGAAGACAGAAAGTCTAAATACGATAATTCTGTTCGAAACAGGATGTTGGAGCAAGATTGCGAGCGAAGCGAGTGCAGTGTCGAACGCAGACAGTGCCACTCAGCGAGCATCAAACTCCTGCTGGAAGCGGGCGTTCATCTCATCATCTGCGAAGTCAGCGATCGTCATGCACATTCAGGTGCATCTCATGCATACTTTTCGAGGACTTCTTTGGCCCCTTCTTGACCTTGGAGTTGCCGCCGCCCAGGTTGCGCAGCCGAGAGCGAGATGAGGTCTCTGAGCTTAGATCGGAGCTGCCGGGCGCTGGTTGCGAAGAGTTGAACTTGGGCAGGTCGTTGATCGAGGATTGCGTGTTTGAGCGCAGGTTGAAGCGCTTGTTGTCGTTGAACGGAGTGGAGGACGCACTCGGCCGCTTGTACTGCCCCTGGCCAGTCCCTTCGACGTCTTGGCTCTGGGCCTTGCGTTTTGGAGCGGCCTGAGAGCTGTAGCTCGAGGCACGAGACCGTGCTCCGCCCTCAGCTTGCGATTGCGAACTTTGGCGCTGGCATCCACTGGCGAAATGCGGATGATACGTGCTGGTGGTGCGTTTGGCCGTGGCTTTCGGATCGAGGAAGTCGGGGGAGCTGCTGCGCAATGGCTGGCTACGCTCTTGCGGCCCTTGTGAGCTACCAGTGTTGGTGCGGTGAGTCCGCTTCGAGGCGCTATTCGGCTTTGGGTGATGTTTGTGAAAGGTGTATCTCCCCCGGTCCGGCTGGCTTGAAGATGCGCTCGGCCTAGAAAAGGTCGCCTTCTCTGTCGGTTGATCTTCGAAGATGAGAAAGTCTTGGATCGACTCTGTCGCTTGAGCGCGCTGGAACCTGCGAGGGTCAACGGTCGCCTCGGAAGTACGCGCGTCCACAACGCCGTTGCCTGAGACGTTTCTCGAAGTAGGCCTAGAGATTTCCTGCGTATTGCCTGGTCCTCCAAGTGTCTGCGATGTGCCAAGGCCATCGTTCAGCGCAGCGAAGGAAGGCAAGCGCTCGTCTTGTTGCGTCTCTTGAATCTCCCGGTTCTCCGATGTCTGCGTGTCTGGAATCCTCTGAGACTGAACCTGCAAAGTTTCGAGATTTAAACTCAGCATATCGTCATCCTCAAGGTGACCGGGGAGTGCCATGCGTGCCACATCTGCCCAGACATTTTCGGAGTCCTCCGACATGTGTCTGCGAGTCTTCCCTTGAGTCTCGGATTGAGAACGAAGCCCCAGCGGCGCGCGTAGAGGCCCGTCTTCCAGTATCGCTGTGGAGGGACGGTCGGCTTTTGTGGGTCGGTGTGGAGGATCCATGGACTTCCTTGCAGGAGGTGTAACCCCCTCGATTCCATGAGCTTGAAGTTTGCGCTCCGCTCTCTCCACGCATTCTTTTGCTTCCTTGAGTTCGTCTTGCAACTTCTGCTGCTCCTTCGCGGCGTTCATGATGGCCGCGTCCCGCTCGGACCTCGCTTGAGCTGTGTCACGCCGCGCCTGCGCTTGCTGATCCTCGGTGTCTCGCTGATGGCTTTCGTAGGCCTGCTCGAACTCACTACGAAACTTCTCGTGCTCGTCCAACCTGCTTTGCTTCTCGGCTTGTTCTTCTGCCAGCCGGCTCTGAAGCGCCTGCACCGTCCGCTCGAACCTGGCCTTGTCTTCCTCAATTGCCTTTCTGCAAGATGCTTTTGTCAACTCAACACCAGATTCAGAGGCCTTCAGAGCATCTTCGGCCTCCCTCAATCTGATCTGAAAGGTACCGATATCAGTATCCTTCTTTTGTATGGCGCCGACGCTGTCTGTTGATGTCTGCTCCACGGCCTCGCGTGCCTCGTCAAGCTTGATTTGGGTATCTTCGAGATCCTTGGCGAGTGAGTTGTTGCCCTCTATCGTGCGGTTCAGAGCTTGCTCCTGCGTAACAAAACGAATAGTCAAAGCTTCGAGTTCCTTTTTGGCGGCATCGCCGGTTGAAACGGCAGTTTGCAGGCCCTGGATCGTCTCTTGCTGTCCTGCGATCTCCTCCGTCTGGGAACCTGCAAGCTGCGTCAGAAGGGCCACCTCTTCTTTGCTGTTGTCCGCGCTTGTGGTGTTCTGCTCGAGAATCTCAATCTTGCGCCTGCAGTCAACCAGCTCGTCTTTCAGAGAGTCTCGCTGCTTGATCGTCCGGTCACGCTCACTAGCAACTTTCTTTAGCTCGTTGTGGGACTCCGAACCCAGCTGTGCGCGGATCGTCTCCACGTGCTCATTCATCTCTTCTCGGGCTCGGTCGAGCTCTTCTTTTGCTTTGTGCGTAATATCGTCACGCTCCAGCTGGAGATTTTCAACTTTGCTTTGGTAGTCCGCCATCTGAGCATTCAAGGTCTCCATCTCCTGTCGCAGATTTCCCTTATCTTCTGCCAAGTTCTGCGCTTCCGTGGTCTTGGTCATCAGGTCTGCTTTCACCTCATCCAGACGGTTCTGGTCGCGTTCGTTTTGGGAGGAGGTGTTCTGAAGTGAGGTTATCTTGGTTAAAAGCTGATTGTTCTGGTCCCTGAGCTGCTGTTCCCTGGTCTCGACAACAGTAGCCTGTGACCTCGACTCGGCGAGACGTGTTTGGCAGTCTTCCAGCTTTTCTTGTAAACTTTTGATCTTCTCGCGGTTGAATTTTTCTTGCTGGACTTGATCTTCGTGGTCCTTTGCGCTCGCTTTCAGCTCTTCTAAAGTCTCGTTCATGGATGCACGAAATGAAGCGACAAGATCCTCCGTCGGCTTGCGGGCCCCGGCCGCCTCTTCTTGGCTCGTCAAGCTACGTTACCAGTCAGAAAGTGCCCTTGGCGAGCTGAGGATGACACGTACACATTCTCGAACTTCCCAACAAGTCCCTTGATCAACTGAATCTCACCTGAGGTGCTAGTTGTCTCAGCAGCAAAGTCCTGTAGAGCAGAGAGAATCTTCTTCACATCGGCTGCCAGTGTCTCATGACCTTGGCTTTGCTCAAAGTCAGCGTGGATCTCAAAAAGCTTGTTGAAAGCGGCGTTGCTAGTGGATTTGATCTTCTCGATCAACTCTCTTGAGTCACCAGCCACCTCCAATCGCCTCTCCAGGGCAGCCCTCCGATCTCGCTCCTCGCAAAGCGTGCCAACATTTTCCTGTAATCGCTTCTCAAAGTATTCACTTTGCTGTCTGACAGTCCGCAGCTCGGCTTCGGAGTCTTGGGCGACTTTGTAAGCTTCTTGACGGAGAGATGCCGACTTTTGAGCGTGAGTGTTGATCATATCGAGTAGCCCCTGTCTGTCGTCTTTGGCATTGCTGCTCTCGCGAAGCAGCACCTCGCCTTGGCGTTGCGCGGCTTGTGCCTCTCTTTTCAGAGAACCGATATCGCTGCCCAGAGAGTCCACGAACGTCTTGAATCTCTGCATCTTGGAATTGTACTTGGCAATTTGAGCCTTTTGCTTGTCAACTGCATCGTTGAGACTGTGGCGCTCACGCAAGACGGAGTCAAGTCTGTTCTGACTCGAGTGCTTAGCATCAAGAGCGGCCTGGAGCTCGTTCAAAAGCCGGTTCTTCTCGACGGTGAACTGTGCAGCAACCTCCTTCTTATCATCATGAATGAGCACTCGCAGGACCTGAAAGACATTGTCCAAAGCAGTGTCTGTGGAGCCAAAGGCGCCAGGGGCTCCAGACGCAAGTGCCTGTCGAGATTTCTTTTGCTGAGGCTTCGATACGCGACCTTGGGAAACTTTGTGCAATTTGAGCTCGGCAGAGACCTGGCCGTCATGGTCATCAGGCCGTGCCTGTGGAAGTGGACGGGTGCTCTGGAAGTCTGGCGGTGGCTCAGCTACAGACGTTCGCGGTTCTTGCGTCTCCGATTGGTGATTCTCGCGCGGCTGTGTGATCAGCCGGGAAGTCTCGTTGTCTTGAGTAGGGGTGGAGTTTTCTCGCATGTGAGCCTGATAGAGTGGTGATGTAGTCTTTGCCAGAGGACGAGCAGGCGTTTGAGTGGACTTCTCATTGAGCACGGGGGATCGGCGAGGTGGACGAAGCCTTCCACTGGGCGAATCCAAATTAGTTTCAGGCGACTGCTCCGACGACTCAGGTGGACGCCAATTTGGTTTTTGTCTGACCATCCGCGGACCTTGTTCTTCCTGGCCATGTTGCGGCCGAACTTGATGGTCGACTGCGCTTTTATGCAATGATTGTGGTGATAGTGGGCCAGCAAAGTCGGAAGGTTCAGGTTGGGTTGCCTGGGTCGGACCCTGCCGGGTTGACCGTTGACTCTGGAAGGATGTTGTCGGTGGTAGATTGGGGACGTCTGCGGTTGGAGCTTCATCGGGCAGCTCTGCCGTCAAAGGATGGGTAGTCGCCCAACTGCCTTCATCGGATCTGTCCGCGACAAATGAAGGTTTTTGTTTAGTTTTCTGCTCTTCCTGCTTATGCGGTGTTGGCTTGGGCGATTGACTCCTGACAGCCTCGTTCTCACGACCATGGAGGTCGTGGCCACGACCTGAAGTGGTCGGCTGAGCTAGGTCAAGCGCAGTGCTGCTCGTATCATTGGCTGTTTGCGGTACAATCGCTAGAATCGCGGGGTCAGCAAGTAAGCGCCAACCTCCGTATGGCAGACGCTTACTACCTGCAGACGCATCGCTCACGGATGTATCGTGCGTGGGCTCTTGGGTGTCCTGCTTTAGGGCGCTGGCTTTTGGCATCTTCCGACTGCCTTGAAAGTCAAGAGGATGTGCCTTGCGACACTCGAACGCAAAAGTGTGACCAGAAGTACCTGCAGAATCGGGACGACTGATGTAAGCGCCGCCCATGTCGTTAGCTGATCCTTCGAAGTTAGCGTCTTCATTGGGTTTTGCAACGAGGTCACCGATTTCATCGGCTTGGGCATCAGGCCCAAGTTCCTGACATGCAGAGCTGGGTCGGAAGTCAGCCTCGAGGTGAGGAACGTCCATGTGCAAGTCGTCGCATCTGAAACCAGTGGCAGATCTGGCGGCCTCAGCGCCATGAGAGTCGCGCTCGCTAGCTTGGATAGGCTCCTTCTGACCTCCAGATGCAGCTCTCATCGCATGAGACTGATCGTCTGGCCATTCATCATCCTTCCGACGGAAGGGCGGAGGAGACATCCCGAGTTTCGCGTGGAGCTGGCTTGCAGCTCTGTAGGCCGCAGCCAGCAGGCGACAAGGCGTTCTTTTGTTGCAACTTTTGATGGCAGCGAACTCTGGGCGTGTTCAGTTAGTATCGAATGTGCCGAAGCGGTATAACAGATGGCCAAGATGGTTTGGCTGTGGTGTCGAAATTTTCGAGGATTCGCGAGTTGGACGTGCCTACCCAGCGACCCCAGTAGCTCTTTCCTTCATTGCACGCGTCGCGAAGAGGGGGACGCGTTCGGCGGGAGTTTGCCTCCCGTTCACTTCCATCGCCCTAAGCGTTCTTCATTCTCGATATCTTGGACACGTCGTCTGAACATCGCGCCAATTCCTTTGATGCTCTAAAGAGACATGGAAGACCGAGACCCAGAGGAACCCACCTGTTGCGACTGACTCGTTTGCATGCCGAAACTGATGGCCGCTGCACTACTGGTCTCGGCAGTGAAAAGGCCACGCATTGTCACTCTCATTTCATCTGGTCTTTGGTGTACTCGAGACACTAGGCCGAGTGAGTCTGCCAGACCTCTCAACCCAGAACCGCGTCATCGAGGCGAGCTTGGGTTGGATGAAATGGTCGAAGTACGCCCGGTTGAGTCTTGCTGCTTTTTGAAGCGCAATCCATGAACAATGGCGGCATGGCGGCACTTTTTTCGTGTCATAAGAGTCGGCGATGAAAGCATGAGCGAAATGCCGCTACGGTCTGGGCTGGATAAGGACAGCTTGCCCCATTCAGAGCTATGATTGCTCTCATTCTTTCCAAGCGATCAAGCGAGCTGGAGAACACTCCGGCGATAAAGACCTGTCATCAACTCGATGGTGTTCTCGTCCGAAAAGGAATACCTACTAAGCTCGCGAGTACAGTAGGGCGAAAGTCGTCTTCCACCACACAGAAGCTCAGACCACCAAGCAACCGCCCAATCGCAACCGCCAACTCGACTTCATCACTCTTCTGTAGCCGCCCACCCCTGGCCAGCGACCCAATACGGCTTTTAAACACAGCACATGTCAGGTACCGGAGTCGCTGCGCGCAATGCCATTGGAAGATGCGCACGAGAGTTCGCCAAAAGAGAGGCATTTGGGTCGTCACATCTCGGCACCGAGGAAGGCTGGCGCTTCGAGACGAACGGCCTCAAGAGGGGACAGTAGGTACTGCTTGTTCTGATTGTCGTTGCATACCTCTCTTCTCAGGTTTCGTTTTCCTTCGTGCTCGAGATTCTCCGAGTCCGAGAGCGAGAACTTCGTAAGAATGCATCTTGTCAATCTCCTCATGCCCCTCCTCCTCCTCCCCACAACCCTCGGCCTACCCCAGGACCTGCTCACAAAAACCCTCATGGTCATCGAAGACCCCACCACAACCTACACCAGCACCGCACAACCCACCGCCTCCTCCATCTCCCTCGCAACCACCAGCACCCCACCGGACCCCTCCACCACGCCCACCACCACCTTCCCCCTCCCGAACGTCGCCCGCCAAGTCGATTCCGACGCCGGCGCCTCAGGCGACGACAGCAGCTCCTTCAAGCTCAGCACGGGCGGGCTGGTGGCGATCATCGTCGTGGTCGTTATTGTCGTCGTGGGCGGCGGTAAGCTCGACCCCCCCCTCCCTCTTCCTCCTGACCTCCCCTCCCCGCTTCCTATCTGTCCCCTTGCCGCCCTTCCTATCCAACAACCAAGCTGACCCCCCAGCAGTCGCGTCTATTATCCTCTACGTCCTCGCCAAACGACGCCAATGGAACGTCCGCGCCTCCATCAAGCGGGCCTCTCGGCGGATGACAGGGAGGCCAGAGCAAGGGGGCCGGGCTAGGGGGGTCGCTGG
>JAWXCT010000095.1:274563-292633 GCA_034509035.1 Saxispiralis lemnorum
GTGGAAAGATAGGTTGTTGGGGAAGGGGCGGGGGTGACAGAATTGAGTGCGAATTTTGAGAGTCGAGCTGGGGTTCTTTTCTGTAGAGTGTAGGCCGCGTGGTGTCGGTTCATTTCTGTCACTGTATCAATATATCTCATTCCTCATTCCAGCATAATACTATCCCTCCCCTTCCCCATCCTCGGCGCCGCACTCGCCCGCGGCTCCCTCTTCATCTGCGTCGGCTTCCCGTCCACCCTCCCTTCGACCACATCATCAACATCCATCGCCCCACCCCCGTCTTCATCATCGTCAATCACAGCCGCGTTCCGCTGCGTGCCCGATGTCCCGTCTTCCTCCTGGCCCTCCTCCTCAAGCTCCTTCGCCCGCTGCAACCGCTTAATCCTCCGCACAAGCACGACATCCTTCTCCAAATCTTTGGCCGTAAATCTCATCGAGCAACCCGACACTGGACACTGCACCTCGCGCTGCCCCCCGGACCGCCCACCCTGCCTTATAGTTGATCCCGCGAGCAGCTGCCTTATCGCCGCCGCCTCGAAGCTGTGCGAGCACTTGGAGCTCGTGACTGGGTCGCGGAACTCCTGTAGCGTCAGCGGGCACTTGGTGCTGATAGTCGCGCGCGAGACGGCGATGTCGTCGTCGCTGTCGTTTTCCGCGTCTTCTGCGCCAGCGCCGCGGCTACGTGTGGTGACGCCCGGCGCGGGCGCGGGGCCGTCGTCAGCGAACCATTCGCTTTGGTGTGGGAGGCGAGCGGCGGACTCATCGCCGTCGTGCTTTGCGTCGTGGACGAGGCGGCGGAAGTCGCGGTAGGTGTTGTCGTTGGCGTAGCGAGCGGTGAGGGTGTAGGATTGGTAGCGGGTTTTGGCGTCGGAGGTCTTTTGGCGGAAGGCGTCGATGGGGTTGGCTTGGGGGTGGGTGCTGGCCGCGGGGTCGGTGGGCAGGAAGTCTTGGTACTCGTCGTCGTCGTTGTCTTCGCCGGCGCTGTTGTCGCGGCGCCGGGTGCGACGTTGCGAGCGGAGGTTCTGTGTGCTGGCTTGGGTGCTGGCGTTGCGGTGCGCGTCTTCTGCCACTTCGGTGATGGCGTTGCGCAGGTGCTCCACTGCCTTTTGGCCATCGATCATCTTGCGCATGCTCTCGTCCATGCGCTGGGTCATGCGGTTGACCTTGTCGCGCATCTCCTCCAGTTGGCGTTCCGCAGCATCATCGTCTCCACCACCCGTCTCGTTTCTGTTCTTGCGCTTCCAATTTGCTTGCTCCTTCTCTCTCAAACGGTCGTTGATGTCGACTGCTGATTCAGTGACATTGGTTTTAGCGTCTTTGAGCTTCAGCTCAAGATCCCCAAGATATCTGGCATGGCTCAACTGCGCTAATTCTCTCTGCGCTTGTGGGTTAAGAGAGAATGTCGGAGCTTCGTATGGTGGGAGTTCTGCTGTATTCGTTCGCCGTGAGGATGTTGGAACCATCGAAGACCGAGGGCCACGTGGACCTGGAGTCGCCGGGTCCGACTGTCTGGATCTCGTTGCCATCTTGGAGTGTGCGGGTGCCTTAATGTATGCGCAAGTGAAGTAGAGGGAAAGAGATTGAATGGATGCCAGCCTGAAAGTGAGACGCGTGCGTGAGGCGTCGGACGCGTTAGAGGACCACGAACGAAGGAACTTTACGCGAGGACAGCCGTAGATTATCCGGAAGTTCACGTCCGACCAGGAACGCCCGTTAGCGCCCGCTTTCATTCAACCAATCATCGTGCGCAGTTTTCAGCTCGCAGGTCAAGGTTTCCGAAAGGTATTCAATGAGCAAAGGAGCTTTGGGTGCTGTGAAGGAGACACGGCGCGACGGCGCGGTCCATCGACTACCAGAAATAGGAAGATGGCACAGGGTATGTGATAGAGTAGAAGAAAGTGCTTATCATATCAACATCCAATGCCTATACTCGTCCCCCCCCATCTATCCCAGACCCTATGCATGCCCAACACCTACAACTCGTCGTGACCGCCCGCCTCCTCCTCATCGTAGTCGGGCATCCCGCCCGCGCCACCAGCGCCGTAGAGCTTGCTCGTAATCGGGTATGCCACATCGCTCAGCTTCTGCTTCTGCTCCTCGAAGTCCTCGGCTTCGGCGCTCTGGCCATTCTCCTCGAGCCAGTCCTGCGCCTCCTTAACGGCCTCCATAAGCGCTTCCTTGTCGTCATCTTCGATCTGGCCGCCAAGACCCTCGTCGTCATTGACCTGGTTCTTCAGCGAGAAAGCGTAGTTCTCCAGGCCGTTGCGCGCCTCGATGCGCTCGCGGGTGGCCTTGTCCTCCTCGGCGTACTTCTCCGCCTCGGCGACCATGCGCTCGATTTCTTCCGCGCTGAGACGGCCCTTGTCGTTCGTGATGGTAATGGACTCGCTCTTGCCCGTGCCCTTGTCGCCGGCCGAGACTTTGAGGATACCGTTCGCGTCGAGGTTAAAGGTGACTTCGATCTGGGGCTGGCCACGAGGCGCAGGCGGAATGCCAGAGAGCTCGAACTTGCCCAGCAGGTTGTTGTCCTTGGTCATGGAGCGCTCGCCTTCAAAGACCTGGATCAGGACGACAGGCTGGTTGTCCGCGGCGGTAGAAAATATCTGGGACTTCTTAGTGGGGATGGTGGTCCCGCGCTTGATGAGGTGGGTCATCACGCCGCCGGTCGTCTCGATGCCCAGGGTGAGCGGGTTGACATCCATGAGGACGACTTCCTTGGCCTGAAGAACAAGTCAGTGATCGGGGCTCAGATATCACGCAGATGTTGTGCACGTACCTCTTCTTCACCGGAAAGGACACCACCCTGAACAGCCGCCCCGTAAGCGACGGCCTCGTCAGGGTTGATACCCTTGCTGGCCTTCTTGCCAAAGTACTCCTCGAGCATGCTCTGGATCTTGGGGATACGCGTGGAGCCACCGACGAGGACAATGTCGTCAATGTCCTTCTTCGACAGCTTGGCGTCCTTCATGACTTGCTCCACTGGCTTAAAGGTCTTCTTGAACAGATCATTGTTCAGCTCTTCAAACTTGGCGCGGGTCAAGGTCTCGGAGAAGTCGTTGCCCTCGTGGAAGGCCTCAATCTCAATCTTGGTGCTCATCTGGCTGGATAGCGTACGCTTGGCCTTCTCAACTTCGCGCTTCAGCTTGCCCATTGTCTTCGCGTTCTTGGTGATGTCAGTGCTGTGCGCCTTGTTGTAGTTCTTGACCAGGTGGTCCACAACACGCTGGTCGAAGTCCTCACCACCCAAGTGAGTGTCACCGGCCGTGGCCTGCACCTCGAAAACGCCATTGTCCACCGTCAGGATCGAAACATCGAAGGTACCACCACCCAAGTCGTAGACGACGATCTGGCGCTCCTGGTCGGTCTTGTCGAGACCGTAGGCGAGAGCGGCTGCGGTGGGTTCGTTGACGACACGCATCACGTTGAGACCAGCAATGGTGCCGGCGTCCTTGGTCGCGGCACGCTGGGCGTCGTTGAAGTAGGCGGGCACAGTCACCACTGCGTTCGAAACCTTCTCACCGAGGTAAGACTCGGCGACCTCCTTCATCTTGCCCAGAATCATGGAAGAAACCTCCTCCGGGGTGAAGGTCTTCTCAGCACTGTTCCACGGTCAGCTTTTCGCTCAACCTGGTATCCTTTTGAAAATGTACTCACCCAGAAACATCGACCTGCACACGAGGCTGGTCGTTCTTGCTCACAACGTTGAAGGGGAAGTGCTTCATGTCCTTTTGCACGTCCTTGTCGTTGAACTTCCGCCCGATCAATCTCTTGATGTCGAAGACCGTCCGGTGGGGGTTTGAGGCGTATTGGTTCTTTGCGGCGTCACCGACCAGGCGCTCCTCATCGTTCCATGCCACCCACGAAGGCGTGATGCGGTTACCCTGGTCGTTCACCAGAATCTCCACTTTGCCGCCCTTCATAATACCCACACACGAGTAGGTCGTTCCCAGATCGATACCGATCACTGCAAATCAGAGTGTCAGCCACTGTACAGCCGCATCATCGTCGTGCTGTGGATAGTACGGACCTGGACCAGTGACTCCGTTGGCCTCCTCAGGGGTGTCCTGCGCAGAAGCCGAGGGAATCATGCCCATGAAGAGCACGGGCGCCAACAGGATGGCGCAGAGGTAGAACATGGTCATCCACGGCGAGGTCGACCGGGGCGCCGCCTGGGCCCTGTTACGCGAGAATCGCGCCATGGTGCAGTATGTGATGTGGAGGGATGCGTGTGTTGGCGCGAGCTCTAGTGTCGGAGGCTTGCTCTCGAGTCCAGACGGATGTGGACGTCAATGGGGAAGGAAAGGAGGACCGTCAAGGCCAAGCGCTCGAGAGGGAAAAGTGCAAGGGAAGTAGGAATTGAGTGACAGACCAGCAGTGACAGGGGCTGGTGCCTTTTATTTGAAGCAAGTCGAAAGAGGAGGAAGAGGCGTGGAAACGACCAGCTGTCATATTCCCGTCCAGAGGACACCTAGTAACTTTCCAGAATTGCCAAGAAGGGGTCTTTCACACTCGGAGAAATGAGCCAATCACGGCTTTCCCTGCCCGCCCGCCCGCTGCTTCAACCTCACTTCATTTTTGAGTTGCTTGCGAATCGAGGGAACGCTGGCGCGACAGGTAGATGATTGTCGCCGCATGCTATATTTGTGGTTTGTGATGATACAAAAATCTTCATGCAAACATTGCACATATGGTTCTCACCTTCAGAGCACTTCCGACCTTGACAGCCGGTGCAATTCTCTGGCCCGGCCTTGATCTCCGGGGCAGGCCGAGTTGAAGATGCTGACAGGTCAGCACATTAGACTCGACATTCAGGCTCTTGTGTCACCCTCTGAAAGGCCGTCAATTAGTCTGACATGTGCTCAGTTGACGTGCGTTTGCTGACCTCGTTGAGTAGCAAGGTGGCTCGTGGAATTGCATACGTGGATGATATAAGAGTGAGCGAAATCATGCATGAAAACAGCCTTTTTTTCAAACTCCTGTTGTTCAGGGTATCTCGAAAGTGCTTACAAGGCCTGCCGCCTCCAGGTCCTCCGATTTCCCTGATTGGATATAATGGATGAGGACAGGCTGGATGTTCCTCTTTGTTACGCCTCCGTGATAGCAGTGCAACAGTCGATGGCGCCCGTAATATGTCAATGACAGACTGGACCACCTTTGCTCCTTCTTGTTCGTGAGTGACAAGCAGAAAGGCCCCAAAAAGTGCGGTTTGGTTGGACTGCAGGCGTTATTATCCATACCCGGCAGCATTCTCCTTTACGCTTCATGCTCATTGAATGGTAGCTTTAGTAACTCCTTCAAGATTGACGTTGGGTGCGCCGATTTTTGATAACGAACAGACGTGGTGCAGAAGTGGAAGTATGTATTGCTCGAGATATGCGACACCGGTATCGTACACACTTGACTAGGCAGCGTGATTCATCCAATGGCCTTGTCCCGGCATTTTGTACTTCACGTGGCCGAAAAGGACTGGGACGTTGCTGAGAGCTTGCCTGACCGTTGACGACTGTAATTCAGCCCGAAGAAATACAACACCATTCGACACTCAGCATCCTTCGTTGTTCAACAATTGTCAGCAAGATAAGTTGCAGTGCTCTTAACGACCACACCGTGCGAACGCCAGCTAGAATCAAGACATGACCGGTTTCCGGTCGCGTAGCCTCTCAATGGCATTGATATGAATGCTGCATCTGCATCGAATATAGATCGATTCACACACTCCGCCGGCGTGAGATACGCGCTCCTGTCAAATGATCGATCAGCAATGCTCAATGTCTCGCATTCCGATCTGAAGAGAACAATCAAACTCCTTCGTCGTGATTCACGCCCTCGCATCCCAGCGCAATTCGGGACAAGACTTCCGTTCCCACTCCCTCTTGGTCAATCACAGCACCACCCACTTCACTTTCCCCTCTGGATGGGTCGTGCCTTCCCTCCGCCGCGCTCTTTCCGCGCCGCTACTCCCTTCCTGAAACTTCACCCGTAGCGGAAGCGGGAGCACTTCACCCCCTCATCACCAGCGGGGTCACACGACAAACGCCGCCCCGCCCCCCGACTACAAGATCCCCCAACCTCCCTCCTTTCTCCGCTCTCCTTCCTTTCTTCTCCACTGACGTCGATCTTTGCAAGACCACCAGCAACTCGATCTCAGGCCCCCGTCGTTCTTCGCCCTGCGTTGTCTTGCCTGCAAGACACCGCCACCAAGCTTTTTTCGACGACCTCGCGCTTGCGGTGCCCTGGTGCCCTGGTGCCGTTGTTCTCTCTCTCTCTCTCTCTCTCTCTCTCCGGTGCGCCATCAGCAACAATGGCTACCAACATCACCAACACCGCCGCCGCGCCCTCTCTCGCCCGACCCGCCACCACGGGCGACAACACCAACACCACCACCGCCACAGCCGCCGGGGGCACGCTCGTCCCCGTCTCGCAGTTCCTTCTCCGGTTCTTCGCCGCCTTGCTCTCGGGTATGGCCATCTGGTCTGCCTGGGATGAGATGGTGGAGAGCCGCCAGATGGACTGCGCCATGGAATTTGAGGAGTGGCTCAGCGCCTGCTGGGCCTCTGCTACTCTCCTCGTTGCCCCGTGCGTCTTCGCGGTGTGTGTCTTCGGGGGTCCTGCCGTTCGCGCGCTCCGCTGGGGCAAAGCGATTGGGGGTCCGCAACTCTGGCTCTGGGTCCGTTTCTTCACCGGGAGAGCCGACGACCGCGAGGTTGGGAGGATATTTCCCCTCAACATCGTGATCTTTGGTCTCCGGGTGATGGGGACCCTGTTTGCCTTCGCCATCTTCGTCGCTTGGTACCTGACGACCATATTCAGCCGTCTGTACAAGCCCCACCGCGCAGAGGTACGCCGTGTCTATTATGAGACGGTGCAGACTTTGCTGGAGCTTGTCCAGTTGATGATCTGGATCGTCAACAAGGTCTCCACCATGGTCGCCGGTGTGTTTATCAACGCCGCCGACGACCGGCCATACTACGACGAGATGGCCTGCACCAATCCGTCGCCCCTCAAGCATTTTTGGGTAGATCCAGACTGCTCAAACGGTATCTCTTCGCCCGGCGCTCGCTACAGACCGACGCCGACGCCCTGGAAGCCCGCCCCCTCGCCGCGACCAACCGCTGGGTCGGCTGCCTTTGGCGCCTCGTCCCGGACTGGTTCGTTCTATCGTCGCCCAGCTGGACGGCCTGCTCCTGAACCCGCCTGTTACAGAAGGGGGAAGGGTGGGAATTTGCCGCAGCGCGTTGACCTCGAGCCACGTCTGCCAAGCATGCCCACAGCCGCAGAGCACCTCGTCGCAGAGTGGCTGGTGAACAACCAGGGTTGCAGCTGGTTAGAGGCTGGTGCAACCGCTCGGGCTTGCGAAGAGGCGCACTTTGCTCAGCAGCTTCGTGCGGAGGAAAAGCGGGTCTTGTCGCTGATTGCGCAGCAGCAGCCGTCGTCACAGCCGCCCGAGGACCCACTGCAGGACCCGTTGCTGCAGTGGGCGCTGAAGGCACAAGAGTGGGAGCAGCGCCAATGGGGTCCGGCCCCGGGTAGCCATAGGCGCCCTCAATGGCAGCAGTTCCCGCAGTGGCAGCAGCAGCAGCAGCAAGTCTGGTTGCAGAGGCAGCAAGAAGAAGCCGCCTTCCGGAAGGCTAGAGAAGAGGAGGAGGCGCGCCAGTTACATCAACAGCAGGCCGCCCACAAGATGGAGTGTCAGCGCCAGCTTCAGCGCGCGCAGCTGGAACAGCAGCAGCGCCAGCAGCAAGAGTTTGAGCAGCAGCAGGCCTTGGCACGGCAGCAGGCGGCAAAGCAGGCACAGCAACAGGCCCAGCAACAGGCTCAGCAGTCTGCGCTGGTTGAGCAGAACCGAGAATGGAACCAACGGCGCAGAGAGACGTCTCACCAGACCCGGAACCGCCGCCAGCAGGAAGAGCAGCAGTGGAAGCAATGACAGCAGCAGCAGTTACAGCCGCAGCGCCAGCAACCACAGCAGCACGCTCCTCCGCCGCCCGCCCAGCCCTCCACCACCTCCGCTCCAACGACGACGAACTCGCAGAGTCCAGCCAACCCTCCGAGGAACCGTCCGGCCCCTCCCCGTGGCGCGAACGCAGTCATCGGTTTCAAGATGGCTTAAATTTGCCGCCTCAAGCCTTCCGCACGACAGCACGATTGGCGGGAAGACGCTGAAACGGCACCGCCAGCGACAATCATGCATCGTCTCCTTCGGTTCGGCCGTAAGACAGGCCACTCTCTCTGAGAGCGGTGCCCTCTTGCGGTCGACGAGCAGGCTCAAAGCGAGTCACCTGTCTACAGGTTTGAATCTTGCTTCTGCTCGCCGTTGACTGACGGACTGTCGTGGTCGCATCAAGGCACAGCCGATTGATCACGTCCTCTCAACTGCGGCACGACTGTCGTGGAGGAGCAGGCCGAAGCCAAGGGACTGAGGAGCCCGAGAGGCTTCCGGAACTGGAGATACCATGAGGAGTCATCTGACGAGGTGGTACTCCCCTCATTTCTACTCTACTTCAGGCTCGCGAGGAGCAGACCGAAGCCAAGGGATCGGGAGCCTGAGATGCTTCAGGACCTAGGGGCATCACGAGGAGTCTTTCGACGAAGTGATCCTTCCCCTCGCTACAACGTCCAGGCCGACGCACGAGGTGTCTTTGTAGTGGGGACAAAGTGGAAATCGACGACGAGGAGTCCGAGGACGAAGCGGCCCCCCGACAAAGGATCCGGAAAGAAGTGCCGACCCACGAGGTGTCTCTGTGGTGCGGACGAAGTGGCTCGCCGACGAGTAATTCCAGGATGAAGCGGGCAGCGCCCACGAGGAGTCTGCGGACGAAGCGCTTCACCCTGTCTCTGTGGTGGGGACACAGCGGTGATAAGGCGTGAAGAGTCCAAAGACGAAGTGGAGCGCAGCAACGACAGCGCTGACGACGCGGTTGCTTACGATGGACCCGATGCACTGGATCTGGACTTCTGCTCTCTCACCTTCTCGCCATGGACATCACTCACAATCCAACGTCAGCGGCATCCCTCGTGGATAGCGACAGCGACAGATGCGTAGAAGAAGCACCAGAAGAAGACAACATGAAGTCGAACATGGCAGCAAGGAGCGGGCCGCGACAAGGAAGTCGAACAACCAATCAAAACCCTCGCCTTCATTTGCGCTACCAGCGTTACCATCATTCATTCGATCCGACAGCATCACAGTGAGAATACACAAAACCAAACGCATCTCTTTCCCTTTCTCGACCGCTGAGCAACACATCATCTTTCCAGCAAACCTCGCTCACATCACACATCTCCGTCACCAAGCCGACAGCTAACAGTGTTCCGCGACAATCTCAAACCTCGAATGTCTCGGCAGTCAGCAACATGCAATCGCACCGTCAATCTCGGCCTCGCTACATCTCGCAGCCCGAGCTCGATAACACATTCCGATAAGGCGACGTTTTCATCGGCGCCGGGCTCGCATCCTCAACTCTGGCTGGCGGACTTCGCGCGTGTCGACCGGTGGTACCACGCAGGTCCGCGCCGACAACGCCCTGGCCAAGACCCGGATCGGACGTTTGCTACGAGTCTATTCCGAAGTCTATTCTCCGTCTATCATGCAGCTAAAGACTCGTCATCACAAGAGTCGATCTCCTGACCGTACAGGTACTTGCGTACTATTTTCCTGAATCGGACACAAATATCAGCTCCACCACGGGACTGACCTCAGCCATGAAGCCACCACCACACTAGCTTGCTCGGCTAGCGAAATCTCTCACACAAAGCGGCCGTGATGTTGAAGAACTTCACCATTTTCACTTCTGAAGTCGACAAGCTCGAGGCAAGCATCAACCAAAACGAACGATCGCAGGTACTTTCGCCACTTCCACGAGACCACGAGACGTCTGACCGCCCTTGGCATGCCGCCATCACAACCCAAAACTCGCCACGATCGCCGTTAAGCTTCTTGGCTGTTAAACCCCGTGGGGACCCGTGGTCTCGTCCTTTCCACACCCGGCGAGCCATCCGTCTGACACTGCAGAACATGGCTCGCAGAATTCCTGCGTCGCAGCAACGCCGACGTCAACATACTCCGACTCCGAAGGCGCCCTCAGGCCATGGCATCCGCATCAAGGCCCAGAGTCGCAAACCCATTGGAACGGCAGTAGAACTTAAGACCTGCCCACCCGTCCGTTCCGAGCGAAACATCGTTCTGCTGGAATCTTTTGGAGCGCTTCTTGACTTTGCAAACCCACGCACACCAAGTATACCACCACACAGCTCAACCAGCCCACCTACGTAATGGCTCCTGTCATGATCTCCAAGGACGAAAATGGCTCCAGCGTCTCCCCTCAGACGAACGGAAGCGACAGTGCCGATCAAAGCAACGGCACCACAGCCGCCAGTGCCAACACCTCATCACCTGCTGTTCAAGCCGTAAACATGCACACCAGCGGCAGCAACGAGAACGGTGGCAGCCTCGACAACTCTTCTAAACCAGCTGAAGGCTCCATCTGCAAGCCTCTTGGCTCCTACTACCACACCGGCATCGACGTCCTCATCGTCGGCACTGGTCTTGCTGGACTCACTGCAGCACTCGAATGCCTTCGCAAAGGCCACAACATCCGTGTCCTTGAGCGCAACCAAGACATCAACACGTCAGGCGACATGTACTTCATGGGCCTCTCAGCCACGCACTTTCTCAAGCACTGGCCCGAAATGCAGCGCGAATACGAAGAAATCAGCCTGCGCAACGCATGGATGGAGACGTTCAAACACAGCGGCGAACGCATGATTCCGCCTCTCAAAGTCTCCACGCGTCTGCAAGCCGCCGGTCTCAACCCTGACACGCCGCCCGGCTCGTTCCAGATGCGTCCGCTCATCTACCAGATGTTCACCAAGCAGGTTGAGCGTCTCGGCATAGAAGTGCAATTCGGCAAGAAGGTCCTCGAGTTTTACGACACCGAAGATGGAGAGAAGGGAGGATGTATCACGGAAGATGGAACACGTTACGAAGCGGACATTGTGATTGCGGCAGACGGTGTTGGGTGAATTGCTCTCACGTTTCCTAACGAAGTTTGCGACCATTGATACTGACGTCTATCTAAAGATCCAAGAGTCAGTCTCTCGTCGGTGGTGAAGTGCGCGCAAGATCATCCGGCCGCGCAATGTGGCGCGCAGCCTTCTCCAAAGACAATCTCGAGAAGAACCCTGAAGTCAAAGAAGCCTTCGCAATGCACGGCGAACTGCAAGAGCCCATCGTGCGCACCTACCTGGGCCCCAACACCTACGCCCTCACCATGACACGCCCCGAAGTAATGGTCTGGATCCTCAACCACGAAGCCTCCGGCAAATCGGCCGAGAGCTGGAACAACACCGTCCCCGTCGCCGACGTGCTCTCACAAATGGACAAGAACGTCGGCGAGTACCCCTGGGCGCGCATGTTCAAGGAGCTCATCAAGTGCTCCCCCGATGACAGCATCGTCAACTTCGAGCTGCTCTGGCGCGATCCGCAACCCAGCTGGGCATCGAAGCACGCCCGCGTCATTCAGATCGGCGACTCTGCTCACTCCTTCTTGCCCTCATCTGGCAACGGCGCAACGCAAGCAATCGAGGATGCAATCTCCCTCGCGACCTGCCTGCAGCTGGGCGGCAAGGACAACATCCCCGAAGCCGTCCGCGCCCACGTGCGCTTTCGGTAATCAACCCCCTCTCCCCAAGCTGGTCCCATCATAAAACCACTAACATCTCTCCCTAACCAGCTTCACCCGCTGCGCCTGCGCCCAAAAGCTCGGCTTCTCCAACGCCGAAAACCTGCAATCCACTAACTGGAAAGCCGCGGCCCAAGACCCCAAAAAGGCCCAGCCCAAACACCCGCGCTGGGTCTGGGACCACGACCCGGAGACCTACGCCTACAAGTACTACGCGCCCAACGTCGCAGCCATGAAGAGCGGCACGCCCTTCGACGAGACCCAGTTTGAGACGGCCGAGGGGCACCGCATTGCGCCCAACTTCCCGCCGGGGTACAAGTTCGAGAAGTGGAGCATTGATACGATTATGGAAGACGTGAAGAACGGAATTAGTGTTGAGTTGGCGCCGGGGAACTGGGATTGAATGGGGGTGGGAGTACACGGGCAATGGGCGATCGCGCACGACACAACATCCCAAACAAAAAAAAAGTAAGTCAAAAAACTACCAAAATCAAACACAAACCAAAAAGGGGAACAAGGAGGCATGGACGAACGGGCATCGGTTGCGGCGACGGTCCCCCCACCATGGGATCGGGAAGAGGGGCAAGCAACCGGGGGAGGAGCAAGAGGAGGATGGAACGGTTGCGGAGACGGCGTTCGCTGCGGCGGCATCGGGAAGAGGAATTCGTCAAGCAACTTTGGGGGCAGGAAGAGCTGGGATAATGGGTTGCGGTGACGGCTTTCGCTACGGCGGGATCGGGAAGTGGGCAAGATGCAACGGGGGAAGGAGGAGTTTGGGAGTTGAAGTTTAGGGAGCATGGGATTGATGGAAGGTGTTTTGAGTGTTTTTGGAGGAGTCTGCGGTGGAGGTTATGAAGGGAGCATGGAATGAGTTCTTCAGAGAAGAGGTCGGGGTAGCATGAGTTACGATGGGTTGAGGGATCAAGGACTCAGAACGGGAACGCAACAGCTGCAAGGGATCAAGGTTGCCATCGAGAGCGAGTTACGAAGTAATGAAACAGGATGATCGTACATTTTGCTTCTCCCAACCTCGTTCTCCACGTCTGTGGCCACTTGCGATGGCCGAAGAATATCAGTGCGCCTCTAAGTCGCGTAAATGATTTGGCGACCTGAAACAAATAAGAAGGGTGTTTTCATGGTGAGGCTACTCTAATGCTGCTTGCCATCGGCAAATGTAACAGCGGGCGTCCATAAGCACAGCCCATGTATCGATTTGTCAAGAGCCAGAAGTATTGGCGATGTTGTCTTCCTCGTCGTCCAACCTCGTTCCCGATCGGGCAGGTGACTGTGTTTTCAAGGGTGAAGGCGGGCAATGAGCGAGAATAATGTGGCGAGTGCAGCGGTGCAGACCATGATCAAGTCGAAACAAGATTTCTCCAAACTATCTGAGACGATGTGTAGATAGAGGGCGTTTCGGTCGAGACGCGATGAATCCTGGAATGCTTGAGATGAACAATGGAATTCTGACACGAGGTCAAGCGAACTGAAAAGGTGGGACTCGATCCTGGCGTAGCAGGCGACCACTTTTGGATTTCTCACATGCAATATTTATCATAAGTCATTGCCTCCAAAGCGAAAAACAAGAGCTCCATTCTTCCTGCTCGGAGTACTCTCCTTCCTGATCAGCTGTCCCGAGGACCACACCTGATGCCGCCCAACAACCCGACTGCTGCCGTGCACGGTCCATCGAAAGCACTGCTTTTCGAGCAATACCCGCAGAAACGCCATCATACCAGTCCTAAGAATATTCCTCTCCCCCTTTCCCCTCCTCCCTCCCTTCGACCCCTCATCCTTCATGCCGTAAACTCATCGTCCCCTTCTCCCCCCTCCAAAACCGGTGGCCCAAAATTCTGCGGCTCGTCCCCGTACCCATACCCACCTCCACTCCCCGGCGGCCCCCCGCTACAGCAGTAGTCATAGCACCCGTACAGCGTCGCCGTGCTCGTGACCGTGATGGTGCGCATGGAGACCTCTGGGCAAGTGGTGGTGGGCGGCGCGCCCGTGGTCAGGACGGGCGGGGAGCCGCTGCCTGTCGGGGCCGGGAGGGTGGAGTTGGAGGAGGGGGTTGGGGCAGTGGTGGCGTCGCTTGAGCTGAGGGTTGGGGGGGTCGCTGTGCCGGTGCGGGTATCGGTGGGGATGACGAAGGTGCCATTGCTGTTTGTTATGGTGGTGAGGCCCGTGCCGGGGGGGCTGGAGATGGTGCCGTTGCCGGTTGGGAATGGGGAGGACCAGTGACTGCGGGGTCAGTGCCCGATGGACACGTACCAGATGGGCCGTTGCCAGAGGGACCCGTGTCGGAGGGAACAGTGCCGGTAGAGAGACCGCTGGAGGCGGTACCGCTGCGAGTGGCATCCGTGTTGGTGAAATTGAGAGTAATTGGGCCGGTGGGCGAGTCATCCGTAGTGACGGAGATGCAGACGTTGGTTCTCGGGGCAGGTGCAGTCCCAGTGCCCACTGGGTCAGAGGGCGAAGACACTGGCGCGGTACCTGCGGGCGCGGAAGAATTGCCATTGCCCATAGGACCAGTAGGAGTGTCGGTGGGCGCGGCGCTGCCAGAGAAGCTAGCAGTGCCTGAGCGGGTGGCGTCCGTGTTGGTGAAGGTCAGAGTCACGGGCCCAGTCGGCGAGTCACTGGTGGTGACTGAGATTGACGT
This sequence comes from Saxispiralis lemnorum, assembly GCA_034509035.1. Lineage (NCBI taxonomy): Eukaryota > Fungi > Ascomycota > Dothideomycetes > Mycosphaerellales > Aeminiaceae > Saxispiralis > Saxispiralis lemnorum. The sequence continues at coordinate 288,898 of JAWXCT010000095.1, forward strand.
GTTGCTTATGGGAGCTGAACTGCCTAGCGAAGTAGATCCAGTGCGGCTGGCGACCGAGCTGGGCGGGCTGATAGGGATGAGGGTGCCGGAGCTGAGTCGCGTGCCAATGGAGTTCACGCTTGTCGAGACGAGGGCGCTGTCGATGATGACAGTTGTTTCACTGCTGCCAACGGAGGTGACTCCAGAGGAGGAGTCCGGGATTGGAACAAGGGTGCCTGTGCTGAATGAGGTGCCGTTGGTGTTGATGATGGTCGAGGGTTGCGGAGTCTGAATGGGACCTTCAGAACTTCCGCCCTCACCCCCGCCCTCACCGCCGCTCGTGCCGCCGCCAATTTTGTTAACTGCAGTGCTGTAGACAGAGGTGAATGTTGTGTTGTTGCTGATAATTGTTGAAGTGGACACAAGCGTTTCGATAGGCGTAGGCGCGCCGCTCTCTGTGCCTCCAATCTCGCCACCCGCGCCGCCGGTCTCGTAGGAGATGATGTTAGTAGTCGCAGTTGACGAGACCTGGTCGCCGCCGGAGTTGTACGTGATGGTTTCGATAACGGTCTCCATCATGTAGCCGCCGTCGTATTCTGCAACTGTAGTGGTGGTCGTCGTCACGTTGTACTGTCCGCCGCCGAAGATTAAAGTCGAAGTAGAGGTCGACGTGCCGGCAGAGACGGAAGTAGCGCCAGGCCCGAAGACTGTCGTGGACGCCTCCCAGCTCAGAGTGTAGGTGGTGAAGTAAGAGGAGTACCAGGTGCCACTGGTCGAGAAGGAGTTCGTGAAGCCGGTGCCAGAAGAGAACGTGAACCCCTCAGAGATTAAGGTGAAATAACCAGTGGCAATGACCTGATCGCCGCTCTCGGCTGAGCCGGGAGGGATCATGGGCATGGATTGTGCGCTGTTGCTGATGAACGACGACATGGAAGAGCTGAGGTCGGAAGGGACGCGAGACTGCGTCGAGATGGTGAAAGGAGCAGAAGACGTCCCTGTGCCGAGGGTGTCGTTGTCGGACACACCGATCGCGATGCGTTGCAGGAGTGCGGTTTCAAACCCAACGGCGGGTCCGGGAAGCTCAGCCGTGGACTTGAGGAAGCAGTTTCCGTCCTCTCCCTGCCCAGTCTCGAAAAAGGAGACACACTGGCAGACAGGGAAGTCGAAATTGCGGTTGGCCACCGAGCAAGCGCCAACGCACTCTCCAAAGCTGCTGTTGGACAGATTCTCGTAGAACTTGGCGTCGGCCAGGATGGTGTCGCAATAATTGCCGAAATCGAAGCGCTCATTGCCAATCACCTGGCTGACGACAGTGCCGTTCGCAGCTGGGCAGTTGATGATGGGTGCTGTGGGCGTTGCAGCTGGGCCGGACACAGTCGTAGAGGGGGTAGAGTCGGTTTCTTCGGGCTCGGGCGTCTCGACGGGTTCATCGTCATCCTCGTCGGCCGGGGTTGCCGAAATTGCAGATGTCTGCGAAGACACGACGAAGCTGCCGGACGGAGTAGTAGCGGAGGTGCCAAACGAGATGGATGGAGACGCGGCAGCCGTGACCGCCGTCGTGCGAACAGAGCTGGCAGCCGTCAAGGTCACGCTCACGGTCGTATCGGCGCGAGCGTAGCCAGACTGGGTGACGACCTCGCAGAGCATTAGCAAAAGCATCGAGCTTCACACGAGATTGAGTTGCTTGCGGCGGGCGCGTTGGTGAAAGTTGAAGTATTCGTGGCACGACCTAGACAGTCGCAAGCACTCGAGAATCAAGCGGACAATTGGTTCTCGTCCTGCGCATTGTCGGCCGGCGGCGGAACATTATGAAGATTCGCGAGATGTCGGACTGTGCGTTAACTTGAGCTTGACCGGCAGTCACGGTGACGGTGCTGGTACTTCCAGGCGTAACCTGAGTATAGCGGGTTTCTATGCGGTTGCTCGTGGTGTAGATAGTGGTCGTGGTGCTGCACCACGTTAGCGATGACTGCTGAAGTCTTCGCGGATGAAGTCCTACCTTCTCGGGGTGAATTGAACGACTTCAGTCACATCCGAATAGTTCATGAATTGTCGACAAAGAATTATCCAGACCGCGGAGAAAGTCCAAAGTGACGTCTTCGACGCAAATTTCCGGGTCGTCCTCGTTGCTATCCTCGTCATCGCTGGCGTCGTCTTGTTGACGTGCAGCCAAGTCTTTGCGAAAGAGGTTGGAAAACCAATCGTTGGCGGGCTGAGTATTCCGCTTGACCAAGCCATGGTCGAACTTGGGGACGCGAGCCTCAGAGGTGTGAACGAGCGCGAGGCACAAGGCCACGCGAAAAGGGCGCATGATGAAGCTCTGCTGCTAGCGAATGTCGAGCAGACAGCTTCCTTCAAACGATCGATGTTGGGGACTAGCTGCCCGGGGCTGAAGTGTTCCTGTGATGGATGAAAAGGCAAGAGGATGGGGCCCGAGAATCACTTTATAGAAGAATGAGATTCAGTTTCATAGCTCTTCAGCCTCTTCTCTTGCGACGGCTAGCCAGGTCAAGTGACAAGACGCACGACTGCCTTGCAATGGCTGGTCGTTGAGGACTCAATCGCAGAGAAAGGAGGTGCAGGCAGCATACGGAATGGGCTGGGGAAGCAGGAAGTGTGCGACGAGGGCTCGGTGATATGATCCGAACGGGCTGGTATAGCACGCCATGATCACCATCTTGAGCCTTGTGTGCATATGGCCTGGAGGTTAAGGAGGGCGCGTGGCATGCAACTGAGCGAACATCTCGGTGGCTCCTTGCCTGGAGCGAAGCACCAGCCTTGAAACTCGCCCTTCCAAACGGCAGGTAGACCACACCATTTCCTCAGGACTTGCAGCGTCCTCATTCTCCTGTTTACCCGACCCCCAAAAAGGCATTGAAGTGGTTGCACAAAGGAATGTCAGCGAGCGCGTCGGGCGTCGGCAGTTTTTGACAGGTGCAGGTACGTGATGCGCGTGTGGGGATTCGAGATCGATTTGGCGAAAAGATGAAATGTGAGTTTGTTTGGCTTTTTTTGCAGAGAAATAGTGAATGGAGAGCTGCGAACTCGAGGAAACTGATAAAGAACGACGCGGTACTCGCCCTTCCACCTCAGTAGAATTCAATACTGCTCAGGCCATGTGTTCGCGCGAGCAATATCTCCGTCGTCATCACCCACCAGCAGATGGGTGAACGAGCAGCATCTCCGGAATGCTCAAGATGTCGCACACTGAGACCTGCCAGAAAGAAGAAGCGGAGTGGAGGAAAGGAGTACGCATTCGTCCGACGTCAACTCCTCGCTGGAAGAAGAACAAAAGTCTCGACTGGCATCTGGAGTGAGAGCGCGCGTCGGGAGCGGCAATACATTCTCACGATCTCCGCACGGTCTCACCCCCGCCAATCCAGCCGCACGCGCACGCCGAACACCAACCACCTGCGCCCTCCCACCCTCTTCCACCCTCCAGCACACAACCTTACGCCATCTCCACCGAACACCTACAGCCCATTCGTGACATGCCGCAACCCTCCACCGAGCAGTCGTGAAACGCGGCACTCCAAAAACCCTTTCCCCATCACCGCTCACAGCATTCCGGCGAGAACGCGGGCGATGGGCATCTGCAGCTCCTGTCTCGGCCGCGGCCGGCATCCCTCGCAGGACGTGAGTCGCCCTCGCCCTCGCCCTCCCCTCCCTTCGCCTTCCCTCTGCGCGCCTCGCACACGCTATCCCCCGTGTCCGCCATCCCGCCTCCAACCCACCTACTGACCTCTCCCCTCCAGGC
>JAWXCT010000095.1:299547-324589 GCA_034509035.1 Saxispiralis lemnorum
GGGCGGGGGCGAGGCTGAAGCCTGTGGTGGGTGCTGCGGGTCCGAAGAGGAAAGGGTTAACGCGGCGGGAGGTGGTGGGGAATGGCCCTGTTGCTACGTGGGTTTGGGGGCGACAGCGGGCTTCCCATGTTGACGTTGCCCTCGTTGTCTACCACTGTGCCGGGCAGACGGCTGCGTAATATACCACCGAATAATTGCGCAAGCGGCATCGTGCTCGATGCCACCTTGCCGTATCCTGAGTTTGGTTGCTGGCGCCACGGGCGGTTGGTTATGCCCCCGGGATAGCGCAGGTCATCCTCAAAGTGAACCGACTTATGCGTAGTGAAAGGGTTGAAGAAAGGGTAGGGGCTTGGCACGCGGCAACTGATAGCATCGCCCTCGTCAAGGCCTAAATGGTTCCTCATGACAGGCGTGAGTAGAATAGCGCTTTTGGGAGCGCGAAAACCAGACAGTGGCACGGCAGTGGACAAGCCGGGACTGAACGCCGATGGTGGCGTATCAGGAGGTATCATTGGCGGTGGCTCACGTGGCTTCACACTCTTTCCCACAGGCGGCCTACTGGATTTTGCTGGCCTCGTCTTGGTCGGGGCTGCGAAGAGCGAGTGCAGCAGTTCGCGCAGCGTTTCAGATAGTTGCGTGCGATGGCTTGTTTTTTTCCCAGGCCTGTTAGCCGAAGCGCTATCCATTGAACTTTGTGGTCTTGATACTGGAAGGCTTGATGCAGGAAAATACGACACTGGCAGGTGTGATGCCGATAGATTTTGTGCTGGCACATTTGGTGCTCGCGGTCTCGATACTGACGGTCTCGGTGTTGATACACTTGGTGCTGGCGGTCGACATCGACGGTCTTGGTGCTGACATATTTGGTGCTGGGGTTTGGGCTGCCCTTGATTTTGATATCGACGGTCTTGGATCTGCATTTCTGACGCTGGGGGTCGCCATTTGTATCGAAGGCATGGCCAGTGCGTGAAATCTTGCCGTGGAAAATGTACGCCACGGCGCTGTCATGGGCCTGTCGTCAAGCTTGGATAACGCCTCTCTGATTTGTGAGGCGCACACTTGTGGCTCTGGTGGCCGCTCACGCGCTACGTAGCCTTGTCTTGCTGGGACCCAGGGTTGACGGTACCGAGAGAAAGGGTTGGCTGGATCGGCTTCCGCCTCAAGGCGATGGACAGTTTGTCTGCGCTCGTAGGAGCTCGATGGCGGCTGGAGGGTCTGACAACCCTCTTGCTCATTTGCCGTATCACTTCGTTCATGGAGGGCGTCTCCAGAGCTATTCTCGGGGACTTCATTCTGCCCAAGTAGCGGTTGGCCGTGTCTTGTGGCCCACCATTCAGTAATTTCATCTGTTCTCACGCGCACAAGAAACTCTCAAAGCCAGACTACCGTCAGCCACAGGACCAGGCCTTCTTCGCCGACAGGTTAGTCTTCGGCTCGGTCATGGGCAAGCGTTGGTGAAGACTTGAAAGGAGGATGGCGCACGGCGACAGCGCATTCGAGAGCTTGCAAGAATAGTACGAAGGATGCCGTGCCTCCCAGTGGACAATGCGAGAGGCAGAAGGATCGACGAAAAAAGGGCTGTCAAGCCTAAGGTGAGAAAGGAAGCTTACCAGTGTAGCTGTCAAGAAGGGCCAGAGAAGTGGAAGTACCGAAGGAAACAAAGAAACGACATACTGCCGATTCCCATTGCGGTCATGCCCTTCAAGTAAAGCTCCACAGTGGAGACAAAGGAGAGGATAGACAGAACGAATCGAGCATCATTTTCGGGTTTGATCTCATGGGAAAAGAGACATCAATGCCATCGTCCCTCCCACATCGCCTTGTCTCCTTGCACGAGGTCGCAGTAAGGACTAGGGACTCGTCGTGCGCAGCAACGGTGGTGGCCTGGCGGAGGAGAGCTAGAGGATCAGCTGTGTGACGCTGAGCAATAATGATAGGCGCGAGAGAAATAAACTTTCGTTCCATTTTTTGAAGATTAAAAGTTGGAGAGTAAAATGAAGCTCGAGATGCAATCGCCAGGCGCGAAGATCTCCTCCAAGGTCCGTCCGGTCAGTTCAGGTCTGGCAAAGGGGGTCGAGCGCCCGACCGGCGCCGTCTGCAGCCGACCCCGCTTGCCCACCTGGCTGCTCCTCCTCACCACGCCTCCTCATCTTGCCTGACCTTACCTGCCCTTGCCAGCCAAGCTCGCGGCCACTTTCCGTAATATCGCAACCATGGCGAGCTGGTCGATGCGCCACCGCAATCGCGTGGTCGAATGCGGCCATTTCAAGCGACACACGATGGAAGCACTGCATTCATGCTGTGGACCTCCCAGCCACACAGCCCGCCATGACTGCAGATGTGGGGTTTTTAAAAGTACAGACGACCTGGATGGCGGAACTCAGTGGACGGGGGCGAGGCAGGAGTCTTCCAGAGCTCGTGGGTTCCTCTCCACGCCCGCCTACGGCGTGGCGCCCATGTGACATTGCCAGCCTTGGCCAGACGAGCTTCTTCGGCCGCTTTCGGTGAGGTGGCTTATATTGAGATGAGACTCGCTCTCTTCTCTCTTGACATTCTTCCAACTCTCACCCGGTTTCTCCACCGTCTTTGATCCCGCTGATGCTATCCAAAATCACATCTTGGCTGCTGGCCTCAGCGTTGCCGTTAGCCACGGCGCTGTACGAGAATGGCTCAGTGATTGCGCCCTGTGCTTCTCCCCTTTATTGCCAAGGCGAGATTCTTCGAGAAATCGAGTTGGCGCAGCCTTTCGCAGATTCAAAGCTCTACGTTGACTTGTGAGACTTCGAAGTCCCCAAACACACGAGCACAGCTGCAAGCTGACCGGGAGCAAATAGGCCAACAATCCGCCCCCTGGAGGAAGTCATTGCGGCCTTTGAGCAGCTCGAGAAGCCTCTCAGCAACAACTCTGCTCTCAACGACTTCCTCACTACTTACTTTGGCGAGGCCGCATCGGAGTTGGGCGAGATTCCGAACGATCAGCTGGAGACCGATCCAACGTTTCTTGAAACCGTCAACAGCACCGACGTCAGAAGTTTCATTAGCCAGGTCATTGACATTTGGCCAGAATTGACGAGGGAGTATGTGGGCTCGGGCAACTGCACCGGATGCGTGTCGTCCTTTCTGCCGTTGAACAGGACTTTCGTCGTCGCTGGAGGCCGCTTCAGAGAGCCTTATTACTGGGACTCGTATTGGATTGTGCTCGGCCTTCTTCGGACACAAGGATCCTTCACGCAGATCGCAGAGAATATCATTCTCAACTTCCTGGACTTCGTCGATCAGTTCGGTTTCGTTCCGAATGGGGCCAGGCAGTACTATCTGAATCGTTCCCAACCGCCTGTGTTGACGCAGATGGTTGATGCCTACGTTCAATACACTGGCGATGATAGCATTCTAGAACGCGCGTTGCCGACCCTGGAAAAGGAGTATCAGTTCTGGATGACGAACCGCACGGTGGATGTCGAAGTCGATGGCGAGCAGTACACGCTGAATCACTACGCCGTCGAAAACACGCAACCTCGCCCCGAGAGCTACCTCGAGGACTATGTTACAGCAACAAACTCTTCCTACTACGCCGAGTCCGGCATCATCTATCCGGAGACAGCGGCGCTCAATGACACCGAAAGGGCACAGCTCTACGCCAATCTGGCCAGTGGCGCGGAGAGTGGGTGGGACTACACCTCGCGCTGGCTGAAGACTCCGAATGACGCGATCAACGACGTCTACTTCCCTCTCCGTAGCTTGAACGTGATCGAGACCGTTCCTGTGGACCTGAACTCAATTCTCTATTTCAACGAAGCCACGCTCTCGCGCCTCTACAACGCCTCCGGCAACACTTCCGCCGCCGAACAATGGGCAGACCTCGCCACCCAGCGCAGCGAAGCCATGACCGCCGTCCTCTGGTCCTCGGAGCACTACCGCTACTTCGACTACAACCTCACCTCCTCCACCCTTAACACCCTCGCCCCATTAGACGACACCAGCACCACAACGAAAACCTCCACCACCCCCCCCGGAACCCAGCTCCTCTTCTCCCCCTCGCAATTCTACCCCTTCTGGACCGGCGCCGCCCCCGCCTACCTCAAACACAACCCGGCCTCGGTCGCCCGCGTCTTCGCTCCCGTCGCCGCCCAGCTCGCCAACAACGTCGGCGCCATCCCCGCCACGAACCTCTTCACTGGCCAGCAGTGGGACGAGCCCAACGTCTGGCCCCCGCTACAACAGATCCTCATCCAAGCGCTACTCAACACGCCCGCCACCTTCGGCGCCGACGACCCCAGCTACGTCTACACGCAGGAGCTGGCGCTCAACCTGAGCCAGCGCTACGTCGACTCCACCTTCTGCACGTGGCGCAGCACCGGCGGCTCCACGCCCAATTTTCCCACGCTCGAGGGGCTGAGCGAGGCCGAGGTGGAGTCGGGGGGGACGATGTTCGAGAAGTATGCGGATAACTCGACGAACGCCGCGGGTGGGGGTGGGGAGTACGAGGTCGTGGAGGGGTTTGGGTGGAGTAACGGGGTGTTGATCTGGATCGGGGATTTGTTTGGGGAGGTGTTGAGGACGCCCGAGTGTGGAGAGATTGAGGCGGCAGATGCGGTTGGGAGTGAAGGGATGAGAAGGAGGAGTGTGGGAAGGGGGAGGCGAGCGGTCGAGATTGACCGCAGGGATGTGGGGTGGATCCGGAGGTTTGGGGAGAGGGGGAGGGTTTAATGACGATGCGAGAGAGTCGTCAGCTCACAGTATTGGAAAGATCTGCGGCAGTACTTTGTTCGTCTTGCATCGAGAGAAGCCTCGTCTCGTCCATCCCTGCACTTCCCTTTCTCACTCCACGAAGGGTACTCTTTGGAACTTCGGCGTCTTCAAGCGCGTTCGTTGCTCTCTTCTTCGCCTCGGTTCAGAGAAATCACTGCCCGAAGAGCAGAGCGCGTTCCAGGCTCGTTCCATGCCTCTCAATTTCCAAAAGCGGAAGGAGCACAAGGCGGAATCTGCACCGTTGGGCAGCCGCAAGACGTGGGGAGAGAGGTCGTGAAGCGGGGAACATGGTCCTCGGGAGCTCGCGTCGGCAGCACGTCCCAGAAACAACGCGGAATCACATGCACAGCTCATCGGTGCGGACGTTTAAGGAGGCTGTGGGTGTCCGAAGAGCCGAATCATGGCTGACCGTCAGGTTTGATAAAACGCTGATGAACTGCACTCTGAGATCAAGTAGCTACTCAATTCGGCTGTTACATCGCAGTCGCTTTACCTTCGGACGTCCCAGCATCAAACATCCAACGTGCTACACGAGACCTCTTTCCATCATGCGCCACGCCTCCCCACCACCCCCCGAGTACGAATTCAACCCCTCAAAATTCCCGCCCTTCCCATCCGGCTTCCCGACCGTCGACCTCGCCACCATCTCGCTCCAGAAGCTCCACGACCACGACGCCGACGAAGAAGAACGCGTTTTCGAAGCATGCAAGACTCGCGGCTTCTTCTATCTGGACCTGGCGGGGCCGGATGAGGGCGAGACGATCGCTAAGGGGTCGGAGGAGATTGCCCGGGTGGGTGCGAGGACGTCGTCACTGGGGTTGGAGGAGAAATCAAGGTTTGCCATGACTGAGGGCACTTTGTTCGGGTACATCCAACTCTCAGCTCACACGATATGAAGAGCAAAGAATCCACCTCGCTGACAATCCCACGCAGCTACAAAGTCGCCGGCGCCACCAAGGCCGACGCCACCGGCGCCCGCGACACGGCAGAATTCTTCAATGTGAGCAAAAACGACATGTCGGTCCCGGACGCCGAGATGCAGCGCGCCTGGCCCGCGCCCATCATGGACGCGAAGCCGCTGTTCGCCGCCTACTCGCGCGCAGCGCACCGCACCGGCTTGTGCGTTGTGGATGTGCTGGCGCGGAAGCTGGGGATAGAGGCTGAGGAGATTGAGAGCCGACATCGGTTCGAGGAACAGGCGGGCGATCATGTGAGAATTACGAGGGGGCCGCCGAGGAGGTCGGCGGAGATGCCGGAGATTCAGACGCCGAGTCATACCGATTTTGGGACGTGAGTAGAGCTCTTCCTGACGACACGTTCCTCCCTAAGGCAGTGGTCTGAGGAGGGCGCTGACGAGCCTTTTGCGACGTAGAATCACCGTCCTCATGAACTGGCTGGGCGGCCTCCAAGTCTGGTCCGAGTCCTCGCGCTCCGCCGGCCCTCTGGAGCCTGACACGCCGGGCCACTGGCTCTGGGTCGCGCCCAAGCCCGGCTGCGCCATTGTCAACCTCGGCGACGCAGCCGTCAAGTTCACCAACGGCGTGTTGTGCTCCGGACGGCATCGGGTGGTACCCGCGCCGGGTGAGCAGGGCATGCTGCCCAGGTACAGCGTGGTGTATTTTGTCAGGCCGGTGGATCGGTGTCGGTTGAAGACGTTGAAGGGCGTAGGGGTGCCCGAGCGGGGGGATGAGGAGGAGGAAGGGATTGAGGCTAAAGAGTGGATTGCGCTCCAGGCTAAGGGGTTGGGGACGAAGTACTGAAACGGGACTGGGAATGGATTGTGAGGAGAGGGAAGACTGAAACAAGACGTGCGTGTAAGAGAGGAAGCCGTCGTCATTACCCCGTTCGCGTACGACGACAAGCCTTGGATGTGAGGCTGATTGTCTTGATGGGCTTGTTGCGTGCGATGTCCCAGCTCATGAGAATATCCTTGCTTCTCGCGTAGTGTTGTCGGTACCCGTTTCGCGATAGTCGGCATATTGATTGATATTTCGTGGAGAGCCTTCAACTGCCCATCAAATGCCAGCCACGCGCCGTTCCAGCCCAATGGACGGACAGCGGACGGCAGACGCGCAGCCGCCCCGGGACGCCGAGGCGCAGCCCAAGCGGACGCGACCCTAGAAAGCTTGGCGACGACTCCCGCTTCCTTGCCTCTCGTGCTCCTGGAGACGCCGCCTGGGCACGCGCGCTACACCTGCTCAGAGACATTCCCGGACCCGCCCTTATCCTGATCCCCCACGACTTTTCCCCTCAATTCACTCTGGGTTTGATGGCTTGCCAGTTCCAGTGCGGCAGCGCCGGCTGAGAGTGAGGCACTGCGGGCAGCACAGCGCGCAAGTGCAGCAAAGCTGCGAGCAGAAAGTGGAAGGAGGGGTGCATGCAGCGCTGGAAGGATCAGGCAAGATGCAGGTGCGTGCCACGATGGTAAAGGATGGCGTCGGCAGGAGCGGGCGGACGCCGCAACGACTGTCTTTGGCGCGGTTGGTCGGTGAAGGGGGGCTAACACGACGTGAACCGCAGCCCTCCGCGCGCCAGCAGGAGCTGGAACGGCTCTACAACTCCCGACGCGGCCACATCCCGCACATCAGCATCTCCGACGACAACCACCACGTCACCGAGGCCATCGGCAGCTACTACGGCGACGAACCCAGCGCCAGGCGCGAGTCACGGCCCCTCAGCTTCATCCATTCCCCCTCCGAGAACTACGAGCCCACCAACCTCCCGTCGAATCGCAAGAGCAAGCGCGAGGGCTCCTACTTCGATATGAAGCAGGGCAGCCCTCCGCGAGTGCCGTTGGCAAGTACGACATCGAACGAGAAGACACCGAGTCCGACAGAGCAAGGGGCTGCAGCCGGCGAGACCCCGAAGCGGATGAGCAGGATGGGCAGCACGGGGTCGGAGAACAATGACGATGGCAGCTCGCATGCGCCATCAAGCTCGCCGGGGCTCAGCAGGCAGAGCTCGCACGAGACCGCGATTCGGCCGTTCCCGCTGAGCGACATTGATTACGAGTCCAGTCCTGCAGCGGTAGCGCAGGAACTCAGCAACCTCCAGGCCATCCGACGCATGTCTATGAATGTCGATTCGGCCGATCCGGATCTCCCGTCGTTCTCGGCGGTGCAGCCGGGGCGAGACGAGGACGAGAATGACACTTCACGGCTGTATTGGGTTCCGGCGCGGCTGCATCCTGAGTTGGCGCCGAAGGAGTTTAAAACATTCATTGACGACAGGGTTGACAAGATAAGGAGAACGTCGGGTGACTCGGATAGCCTGTCACCTGAGGGCATGGAGAGGTCGAATTCCAATGCAAGCAGTCTACGGCGCAAGAAGAGTATGCTTTCGCATCAGATCGATACGAGGGGGAACTATCAGGACGGTGCGGAACGCCTGGAGCGGAAGAGGTCGAAAGGCATGTCTATGGAGGGGCAAAGGGAGGTTGAGCTGAACGAGCTTGACGGACTGGTTGGTGATCCGGCGCAGCTTATGCGGAGAATGAGTTTGGACACTGCGAGGAAATCTCAAGATTCTGGTATCGAGGTGCCGGCTGGAGAGGATATGCCGATCTTGCCACCGGTTGGACAGTCGTTGAAGCGCTCAACACGGACTACATACCGGCGTGGGAGTCTGAAGAAGGGCGAACGTGTGCCGTTTTCGAAACGGGCACAGCAGCGACATGTCGACTCCGACGAGCCGGAGCCAGTAACTCAGTCTGGAGGAGTTCCCGGTGCTGATGAGCCAATCATGGGTCTGACTAGAGTTCAGACCGAGCCTTCTTCAGCACCAGTCCCGCAAGGCAACGAGTCGAACCACGCAAGAGTGGAGTCTGGGTCGTCTCGAAGGACCGGGCTGCACTCCACGCAGTCCTCAGAAGAGCTGGAAAGCAAGCGCGCAGCTGATGAACGTGCCAAGGAGACCCCACAGCCTCAGCAACAGTACGAGGAAGTGCAGTCTTCGCCTACAAGCGGCAGGAAGTTCCACTCAAGACTAGCCTCTGGAGGCCGTACGAGCGCCCAGCTTCCTGGATATAACAACACCAATCCCCTTCCAAACGTCATCGAGACCCTTCCTGATGGCACCAAGGTCCCTGTGAACAACGCCGCGCAGGCTGCGCAAGACATTCCCGAGCGCAAGTCTTCGCGTGAGCTTCCTCGACCTTTTCAACGTGGTGGCGCACATGGCCGACCAGTTCCCGGCCGCGAGCATCAGCGATCTTCTACGCTTGATGATATCTCTTCACATCCCTCGCCACTGCCTGGTAGTGGTGGCAGCAGTACGGATGCTCTGACCATGGTCCCGACTTTTGGAGACGAGAAGAAAGCAGAGAAGAAAGATGGCTCCCGAAAGAGTAGCTGGAAAAGCTTCTTTGGAAACGACGACGAGGAGAAGAAGTCGAAGGAAGACAAGGGCTCGGATACGTCGAGTGTCCGGTCATCCAAGGTCGGCAGGCTTACGAAACAGTCTACGGATAAGGCGCGATTCGATGTTTTGCAGAATTCCATTGACGGAGGTCGCCCATCCCGGGACCGGAACAGCCGAGAAAGCTTGGTCCTCAGTCGCGAAGACATCAAGCTGGAAGAGGAACGCAAGAAAGAGGGCAAGAAGTCCGCCGAAGGCAAGAAGGACAAGGAGAAAGACAGCGGCCTCCTGTCTGCCATCTTCGGCGGCAAGAAAAAAACCTCCGACAGCGACCTCAAGGAAAAGAAGCGCCGCTCCGACCGCAACCTTTCCCCCGACCCGGCCCCTCGCATCCTCAAACCCGACATCGACTACAACTGGACCCGCTTCAGCATTCTCGAGGAGCGAGCGATCTATAGAATGGCGCACATCAAGCTCGCGAACCCCCGGCGCGCCCTGTACAGCCAGGTGCTACTTAGTAACTTTATGTACTCCTATCTGGCCAAGGTGCAGATGATGCATCCGCAGGTGCAAATTCCTCCGGCGCATCAGAAAGCTCAACAGCAGCGTAATGGCGGCCAGAAGGAAGAGCAGCAGCAGCAACCGGCGGAGTACAGCCAGTACCAGCGCTGGCAGCAGGTAAGCAATCGCCACCGTTTGCCGGCAAGGGCCACAGAAAACAAACTGACAAATGAACAGCAGCAGGAGCGTGAACAATCTACTCAAGAGCCACAAAGTACTCCAACGGCCTCCAAACGCAGCAGCCTCGAAATCTTCACCGGTGGCGGCGACGGTCAACAGCAATCCTACAACGACCGCTCCAGCTACGACTACGACGATGCTGACAACCCTCATGCCGCCTACGACGCCCGCAGCTCGGAGGAATACGACCACGATGCCCACCAGCAGCAAGACATGCAGCAGCACCATTACTACCAACAGCAGCAGCATCACCACCACGGCCGCCAAAACTCGCACAACCAACAACCTCACCATCACCGTGGCGGCTACAACCAGCAGCAGCAGGCGGCGCAGCAGCGCGGCCACCGCTCCAAAACCCCCAGCTCCGGGGCGTCGGAAGGCGGGCGCGGGAACTATAGCGTTGCGCAATCGCGCGACTACCTGGGATATACGAAGGGGCAGCAGCCGTTTGACCAGAGGGGTCTGTGGGATGAGGATAACGGGAGGGGCAGTGATGACAATGGAAGAGGGGATATGTGGTAGTTTTGGGGGTGATGGGTAGTATTTATTGCGAATGATGTCGAATTGTCGGCGTCTCGTCGGGGACTCGGCGACGTGAATTGGGGAGGGGAGCGAGCGAAGTGTTATGCGAGAGAGCGGCGGGGAGGTGTTAGCATATCGGCCTGGAACACGGCGGCAACGTCCGGGGTGGTGGGGAGCCTTAGACGATGCGGGGACAAGGCGGACGGGGGAGCAGTGCGGAAATTCTCACGTCGTGACGTTTGATTGCTATCGATCTGTCTTTCCGAATGGTGGTCGATGGCGTGAGCGAGGCAGTAAGGTGGGGAAATAATGATCGAGAGAGTAAACCCTCGGTGTCAGGCGTCGATGTGTTAGGGCGTCGGTGTGTTCAGGCGTCAGTGTGTTGAAGGCGTCAATGTGTCCAGGGCGTGAAGGTGAGTCCTGCAAGGGTCCCGAAAGAGACCCCTGGCCGCCTTTCATCTTCTCAACCCTGCCCAGTTCGCCGTTGAACCGACGTTGGTGAAGCCCATATACAAGGGACATCACGCTCAAACGCCATACGAAAGGCAAAATGACATTTGAAGATGTCGTGGGCCAAGAAATATACATTCCTTACCTGCCAACAAAGCAAGATTCGTCTGATATCCTCAGGCTGCGGGCCACGAAGTTCTGTTGTGACTCTCGCGGTCAGTCTTGCATGTCCTGGCACGCCCGTATGAAGAAGGAGGGCGAAATACCAACCTCCACGGGAGCCAGTGTCAATTTGGACGTTCACTACCGTCGACAACTTCGGGGTTCGACGTTCTCGCCGACGACTTTGGTCCAGTCGAAAGGCGTACTGATCCTGGCTTCGGCTGCCGGGCTGCTGCAGTGCAACCAGGAACAATGCCATGCCTATCTCTTAGTGTGATTGTCCACCATTGTTCTAGGCCTATAATGAGTTAGACCAACAGGTCGGCTTGATCGCCAAGTTTGTGCTCGATCGCCATAAAGTTGTGCATTGGAAGGAGTTTCGCAATTAAAGGACGTCCGATTCCGGCCCTGAGCAGATAATCCAGAAAATGCGACAAAGACGATTGTATACCACGTCACAATACTCTATTACTCTTCACGACCGAGCTAGCCGCCAACTCAATGACCGCTCTATCTGGAAAATTCCCAAATGGACCGCACAAACCGATTGCTATGGCGCCATATCCGCGGCTAATACCGCAACGCTCGACCGTTCATGCAACACCTGCTTGGTCGGCGGATACTCCCATCGACGCCACCCGCCGCGACTATTCGTAGACTACGAATCTCGCCACCCCGGCCTTCCAGACCGTTCTCCACAGTGCCTAAGAGACGCGCGGTCCTCGCCCATTGCGCGGTTCGAAAGACGTCTTTGACTCCCTAAGCTAGATACATGGCCACAAGACGCATTACGATTGCTTCATCGTCCATCTTGAAGATGCGGTTCGCCTGGAGATGCCATCGTGACAGCTTGGGGATGCCGCAGCGATGCAAATCCGTGCTAATAGGTCCTGGCAAGGAAAGGTGCGGGCTCTTGGAGCTCGGAGCCGCTAACCAAAAAGAGCTTAAACGACGACGTCATTCAAGCCGCGTACAGCTATGCAGAAGTAGCTGGGCATCACGTGATGCCCTAGAATGCTCGTCTGTAATGCTGCGACCTAGCTTGCATCAACTAAGCCTCCGCTGTTTAAAGCTGTCAGATGTATCTTCTCATGGTTACGGAGTATCAAGGGGACTCTTCTGGTCTGCGGGAGGCTAGTTGCTCGCAGTCCTCGTTCTGCAACGCTCTAGGGTGTACTTCTGCGTCCGATTACTAGACCAGCCCTTTCAAAACGGTCATACAATGAAAGCCGGGCTCTCTGCACTTTGGTAATAGGCACGAATCGTCAGATGGCATGTGTGAAAGGCAGCGAAGAAGAGAGCGCGTAATGTATTGCTCGTACTGCGCAATAGTCACACGTAGGATTCTAGGAGGACCCCGCGGGCACTATAGCAATGGCATCAGACGTGCTAAGACTGCTACCACGGCAACTGTCCTATGGAAAGAATAAAAGCTTATCCTAATTTGTCCTGCCTCTTCTTGGTACCTACTAACCCTTGGTTAGCTACTTTTAGCTTAGAGACTAATGGAACATCATAACTTCATATTTATTGAACGATGCAAACGCAAGATTCAAGAATGAAAATCTTATATCAAAGGAAAATGTTGCGTAAGGCTATAATTCAAGCGCCGAGCGTTTTCCATTAGCATTTTTTGCAAGATGGAGAGGGTTTCGTTGACCCTAGGCGCGGATTGCAGATTGTCATGCACAACTGTTATAGAGACGTGCCCTGTGCTTTTATATAAGCCCTGTCGCACTTTTTCAAGTCTGCTCCACTAACGCCCAACCTTGCACGAACATTGAAGAACAACATTGTGACTTCACTTATGACTACCTTGAGGTTGCTGGACTGCTTCCACGCCAACTGCTGAACCGTGGACGCAAAAATAGTTCACTCCCAACGCTCTGAGAGGTCCTCTTAGCTTCTGTGAGCCCCTTTCTACCAGCTCTCAACATCATTGGTTCGCGACGAACAATCACTTACGCCCGCTGCGGTGCGTGCGGCTTTTGATGATCCGAATATCGTTGCGGAAACGTGCGTTGCGTTTTTTGCCAAGACGTTGTCGTGTAGTCTTCGATTGAGGAGGAGATCATGCCCAAATGACCTTCACACCCCACTCTCTGAGGCCCCACATCTGCGTGGGGCTCGATCTCTCCAAGCTCGGCCTTCTCGGGCTCGATCTTCGCGTGCTGGGCAGATGCTCCTGCGTCGATCTTCGCCACGCGTCCGCTCTCCGATGACGGCGCAGTCGTAGTGGAGCGAGTCGTGGAGGCTGGCTGTGCCGTCTCTCGATTGCTGAAGTATTACTCTACGAGCGCGGCAACCCAAGGGATCCGGAGCACCATCTCTTGAGCTCCCTCACTCTCCTCAAACACCTGAATGAAACGGGCTCTGTAGATCGCCAGAGTTGGAATTGCGTTCTCCGGCTGAGGCTGGCCCGCGCTAGTCGAAACCTGCTGCGTCGGGCTGGCATTGATGAGACTAAGCCTACAAGGATCAATTTTGCCCGTGTTCGTCTCGATGGAGTTTTCCAGCCTGGTATTGCCGTCTGTTTTGCTTTTATTTGTGGTATCTTGCGCCATTGCGCTCCGGCTGGTAGTCTTGTCGTGTTGTAAAACGTCGTTGGGCAGGTCTTGCTCTTGACATACAGATGCGCACGTTGCTCAACCTCCCAGAACCAGTCACCGCGCTTATTCTACGACTTGGGCGGGCGCCTAAGAAGTTGACAAGCATGTGCTTCTTTTCCACTGCCCGAATGAGCGCCACGTAAGGCTTCGTAAGGGTAAAGCCAATTGGAGTATTTGCGAAAAGGGGATTGACAGCCGTCAGGCCCTTTGATTTTGAGTGGTCAATCTTCGGCACGGGAATGAACCTGCCCAGATGGCAACAACCTCTATTGAGAGAGACCTGATTGCTGGGTGTTTAAATGGTGTCTGGGGGAGGCAGTGCGTCTCCAGGTATATTGGGCCAACCGACATTGGCTGCAGTGGGACGGAGTTTGCTGTTTACGGCGGTTGCGGGAACGGACAACAGAGGCTTGAAGAAGTCTCTGATGAATTTGACTGGTACGTTACTGATGATTGTTCTCAATATCCCAAGTACGATGTTTGCGAACCCAAGATTTGTCTGAACTGCAGCGGCATTCCATATAAAGTTCGGCGACCTGTTGCTGATTTCTTGATTGCGGTAAAGATTTTGTCGACTTCACATCTGAGGCCGTCTAAGCTTCCTCGAGGATCAGTGTCGAAGTGAATGGAATCACTGCTATTGCGTGGCCGAGACCGGTCGGCGGACGACATGTTTCCGGCGATGGAGCATGGGCGCGGCACGTCGACGCTTCAAGCCCCTGGAATACTAGGAGAACACCACATGTTAGATGATGGAGGCAGATGTTACCTTGGTCGAAACGGCTGGGCTACAAAATAGGAGGATCTCACAGCAGTCACGGGCCAATGCGCGAAGGACAACCGTTGATGATCAAGCGTTCGTTTTTGCTGGCGAGGCTCCCTCGGCTTGGTCGGAAAAGTCACCATGAAGCTCGTTGTCGGATAACCCAAGTTGACAGCACATGTGAAATGGCTAGAATCCTGAAGTGTCTTTGCAGATCGACATCCGGGGGCACAGGCCTGTCAACAGGCCAGTCGAGAGCGTCAGAGGTACTGAGTCGGCGCCTCAACAGGCGACGTTCCACGCAACGCCCATCGAGATACGGACAGTCGGCATTTGTGAAGCGAGTGCGTCGCGAATTAGATGTGCCCGCGACTAGTGAAGGGGCGCCGGAAATACATATTAATGATCCATCTGTTGCGACTTCCAGAGAGGCGGAGTTTGATCCAAGTCTTTTTGACCTGTTCCTCGAGTTACACAAATGTACAAGGGTCACCGAATGCTTGCAGACGGACGTGCGCAAGCTAGATCGCGCGATTGCGCCGGTCAAGCGCGATTATGACAAACTCAGCTGTCGTTTCATTCGTCTGCGGAGCTTGCAGGGCGAAGATTATAGCGACATGATCGAAGAAGCTGTCGATAGATTGTTCGGTTTGGGTCGGATGCTAGGAATTCACAAGGCAGAAAGGGCCTATTGGAATGTGAAACTGTGTGTGTAACAGGAAAGACTGCGTGGAGTTCGGCCTGCTATTTATCGACAAACCCATGCTTACATGGGCGCATGTCTTGACCACGATTTCTAAGAATGTGGTCGCTGGGCGAGACAGGTTGCGGGATCCTATCGAGAACTTCTAATCGTTTTGCGCGGCTAAAAGAAAACGGAACACTCAAACGCGAGATCAGCGACAAGTTGTTCAAGGCCAGATCAAGAAGATTGCAGAAGGCTAGGCGTTTGAAGCATATTCAGCTGCTAAAAGAGACACCAGCAGCGTGGTTTCATTCTTTCGCGCGCACAAAACAGGCTGACACCTCTCGACGAGGACGTCCAAGATTGGGACACCAGAGCCCAGAACTTAGTGCCGAGATCAATGTACAGGAAGAGATTTTATAAGAAGCAGAAATGGCTGTCAATTTCCACATCTTTCGTCAGTTCCTACAGGATTCCGGAAAATTTGGTGCCAGAAATGGCAGCAGCAGCAACGGGACAAAGGCCCCGAGCCACCATCCAGACGAAATGCGTGTATCACATCATCAGGCAGCGGACGAGTCTAACGGCCAAATCTGGTCGGGGAACGATGACGCGGCATTAGATATCAGAGGCCAGTACCCGGCGGAATCTATGGACAACGTCAGCGACGCAAACCATGCGAAGAGGGCCAATGAAATCGCACGCGAAAGGTTTCAACCAGCTCAAAGTCGATTGGCGGAGAGGCAGCGGAGTATACGACGGCGATACAAAACCCGTTTCCTCACATTCTCGGCGTCTAGCCCTCTGACCTTTGAAAGAATCACAGAAAAGGAACTAGAACGACACCGCATCTCATACCATATGGCCGGGAAAGAATACCAGGGGGGCCGGGAAAGGCTCTTGCAGCTTGGCCGCACTTTACCGCCGGAGACGTATTCTAGCCCGCCGGTAAGTCGACCAAACTTTACGGAGCGCGAGGGTTCTTCCGATGCCAACAATCGGGCGTTAGTCGAGAGTGTACACAAGATGCTCGCGTATGGGTGGGTGTTAGGCTTGAACGAAGGATCGCCAGAAGGGGAGAGCCAGGCAGGTAGCAGCGGCGCGCCAGATTGTCCCGCTTGTGCAAGTAGGTCCCCCAGCAGAAGCACTTTCATCGGTCCAGAGCGGGTTGAAGCCCGCGCAAAGTGGCGGACGGAGCAGGACCACTTGCGCAGAATGGGGGGAACGTCATGATCGCAAATCCTGAGGGCAAGCTGATGTTGATAATGCGAAAACCATCAAGCATTGTGGTGCCAAGTGGAGGTGAGGTCGAGTCAAAGTTGGCCAAGGGTGGACGCAGTGCACGGTCCTCAACAGCAGACTACACCACTGCGGAGTGGGAGGCCCCCGGGTTTATTGCACAGCGGCGCCGCGGCATCTTGCTACGTGTGTGCCGACAGACACGACGAGATGGTTTGTACATGATATCGAAATTTTGAACCATGTACAGTCAAGCTGTGGCCAGATACGATTCGTCCGCAATCTGCCTCAATCATACATTTGGCGCACGTTCAAGTTTATCCTCTTACCGTCCAGCCATCCCTTCCACGCCTCCAAGTCGTCCGAGTCTCTAGCCTGCCCGCCAGCTGGCCAATCTCTTATCCACTCTGGACAGGTACCGGCCACAACCTTTGGAACACCATGCCACGCATAGCGGCTTTCTCCACTCATAACGAGCACATCGCCAGACCTCAGACGGAGCGTTTCCATCTTCATGTTCCCGTTGGCATCTTCCAACCCTACCACGAAAATGCCATCACATCCGAGAGAGACGCTGACAAGCGGTCGCTCGCAAGCCTCACTGACATCGCGATGCAGGCTTAGCGTGTCGCCGGGAGAGTATAAGTTCATGATCGCGGCTTCGGCCTTTATTGGAAAGGTGTTCTCGAGGAGCCTCTTGACGTCCGCTGGAAACGCTGGAGGGGGATGGCTTGGATACGATTTCGCTGTCCAGTCGTACTGGCCGCCCAATGTCATCCAGCGAAGCTTCTTGCTCAAGTACGTCTGAGTTGTAAATGGTCTGTGGACATCCGGATCTTGAGGCTTGAATTGAAAGTCTCGTGACGATGAGCTAAAGTAAGAGTTGCTTTTGCACTCGGGGTAGGGCACATGGTAATGTAGATGAACATTCGTCTGGTGAGTGGGATCGCAAAGATCCCGGCGCAAAAGCTTGTCCAGCAGACAGAGCTGAACCTCCGGAGGAAAAAACGCAGGCCATATGGAAAGACCTACCTCGAGCTACTCAGACACTTTGTTCGACGGGACGCGATATTCATTGACTCCATACCAGGTATCGATGAGACATCAAAGGCGGTAGTCTTTCGACTGCGACCGGGTGGCTGGGCCGTGAACTCTGCGAATACCGTCTCGACTTCCTTGGGGAGCGAATGACGTGGACTGAGATTGTGTCGTTCGATCCAGTGTTGTGTCGTATCTATGAAGTCTGAACGTTCGGCGAGCATGTTCTTGTCCATCCGTTGCAAGCTCTTGTAGGCATTACGGAGGATTTCAGGTGGTTTTGCGTAGGGGTCAAGCATTTTGAAGAGAGACAGCAGCTACTATTTTCTTCCAAAAGACAACCAGGCCCGGGGACCTGATGAATGAAAGAGATTGAAATTACCGTAGACAGGATGCCCTCATTTCAGATGCTCCGCTGCTCCCCCCGCCAGCCTTTCTGCATGACGATGCCAAGACTTCCGTCCTAGTCCCAAACGCGTCCCAACTCCAGACGCGTCCCAGCTCCCACTATCAGTCCCGACTCCCGAAACCAGTCCCAACTTCCAAATCGCGCCCACCTCTTGAAGGCATATCAGAAATTGCCCTACGCCTGTTCTGGGTACATTGTATCATCAGCCGGGTCCAAATCCTTCTGGAAATGCCTGCGAAGGCCTCGACAACCACATACGAGCCTCTTCCCGTGCCCGCACAGCAGAAGCAGTACCCTAGCCGGCGACGTTCCGCTAAGTCCAAGGCGGCGACACCAGTTTCATCCAAACTTCTCAAAGATCAATCTAGCCTGACCCAGCTTGGATTCATCAGCTCTTCGGACTGCGCGCATCGGAACACAGACACGAGCGAAGGAGACTATGACGAACCTCAGGCTGCGGATAAGAAGAAGGGGGCGAAGCGCAAGCGGAAGTCAAAGCTTGAGGAGAAGGAGGCTGGACAGAGTACGATGACGCAGTGGGATCGGGGATGGCAGGGGAAGAGCCTATTCGAGATGGTGGAAGAAGAAGGCACAGAGAGTGAACTATATGACCCGGAAGGATATATGGAGGAGGTGAGACAGAGGCAACAGGACAGGGCGAGCATGAGATTTTTGGGAGAAGGCTGTGACAAGGTCGCTAGCGGAAGAGGGAAGGAAATTTTAAACCAAGAGATGGACGACTGGGCCAATCCCTTCCAATTCAACGAAGAAAACAGCAGCGTCGCAGCAGAGATCCCAGAGACTTCGCAACAAGATAGACCATCCAATGAAGCCCCAACAGCGAGCTCGGAGCACACAAGAGGTCCGCTGGCCGTGTATCGTACACCTCGAAATGTGCGATTCAAGGAAGTACCTTCTTCTCAAACGCCACCCAGCACGAAAATGACGTCGAAGCGCTCCATACGCCGCAATATATCAGAGCGATCGCCACTGAAGGAGAAGAGTGTCAACATTCAATGCTCGCCTCAGCTGCCAGGCTTTGGGATCAAACGACATTACGCATTGAGCGACCCACAACCGCCACCTGAAGCAGAAGATGCTCTTTCTGGCGAGAATTGGGCGGCTATCTCCAATTGCTCACCGCGAGCATCTGTTGAGGCCTTTGGTACCAACATCGACGAGATGGAGCAGGCTCCCCACCGTTCGATCGGGGAAGCTAATCCCCAAATGCCATGGCGCTCACATAGCCCAGAGTCACAGCCTGTGGCACTAAAATTGCTCGAGAGGGTGCGATTCAAGAACATGCAGGTGCTGCAAGGTGCCGATAACGCGGAAGAGACGATCAAGAGGGCGGGGGAGGGCCCGTTGAAAGGCGAAAAGTCAACAACGCAGGGCTCGGCCTCGAAACGACAAGGTCACGAATGCGCAGAGCCCCAGTATGAACACTCGACAAGCGGACATGCACCTTTCAGACCGCCAAAGTTCTCCAAAGTTACCACGATCCATGATTCGGAGGAAGACCTTGCCAACTTTTTGGAGCCAGCGGCTTCTCGCACCGACAAAAGAGAGCCCACAGAAATCGACAACAAGGCTGTTGCGGATTCGCAGAGCAATGGTGATGTGGAGTCAAATCTAGGCAGCGAGTCCTACGAGGATTCTCAGCACGTGGACCAAGAGGGCAATCTGGGTTGCGAGACTCAACCAGCGACGTACGACCCAGCCTTCTCTGCACTGGACCGCGACGCCCTCCGATTCTGCTGGACGCAGACACAGGGATACCTACCCACGCTCCAAGAGGACAGCGAAACCGACGATGACGACTTGGACCGCGGCTGTTCGCCACGTCCAGGACCCCCTCCGCGCATCACTTCATCCCCACACAAACCGTCGCACGAACTGGGCGAGCCATCAAAGCACGAGCCAGCGCTGTCCTCAAAGTTACAACCCGCCACTCCCGAGCGTCCACCTCCCTCGCATCTCCAATCACCTCGAACTGGTACCCGGCCAGGCTTCACACGAACCCACCAGGCCGACGACAATGCCTACGAGTCGGCATCGCACCCTGCAAACTCGGACGCGGGGCCCATAGCCTCCTCGCCGCCTGCTTTGTGCCCATCGCAGGTCAGTACGCAAGCGCCGACGCCCACGCAAAAGTCTAGTGCTCGGCTTGACTTTGCGATTGCGCCTCCACTAGCGCCATTTTGGTGTGAGATGAAAAACGGGGACGAAGATCAGATGCAGCACCATTGCAGCGAAGGCGAGGTAGACACGCATGACAAAGTGCAGCAGCCGCGTCAACACAACGAGGAGCACCAAGCCGAAGAAAGCCAACTCCCAGCCTCACCCTCCCAGCTCCCCTCCTGTTCCCCAGCCCACACCGCGTCCAAGAACCCCGCAACAGACCCATGCGCGCACCCCGAGAGTTCCTCCCCTTTCCCCTTCCCCCCTTTTAGCCCGAACCAGCGCAGCGGGTGGGCCGCGCTGTACAGCTACGGGGACCGCGAGCAAGCCGGTGATGGGAAGCCGGCGGAGAGCTTGTTGGACCTGGTGGATTTTAGTCTACCGCCGCCGCCGCCGTTAAGTAGTCTGAGGGGGACGCCGGCTTCGTCTTCGAGGTGAGGTGGAGGCGGATAGCGTGGCTAGACGCATATTCGGTACGCGCGGAATTAGATGAACACCACGAATTATCTCAGCACTCCAGAATGTGGTCTTTTGAGTCGTGTCGCATTGTGAACTATGGGAAATGCCCCCGGCCCAACCCCCCCTCATCACCGTGCCATCATATTATAAGCCACCATCACCGCCCTAGTCCCTGCCCAGGCGCTTTTGCACGCTGTCACACCCGTCTAAGCCCCATCAGCCACCTGCGACGAATCGGTAATGAGCTTTGTAATTTTCCCAATCGCAATCGTCTGCCCCTGATCCCTCAGTGTAAACCTCCCCAACTGCGGGTAATCCTCAAACCGCTCCACACACACACTCCCCGCGCCGCCCGTCACCTCTAGCCTTGCGATGATATTCATACCCGTCTTGGCGAACCCTGGCGGCTTCTTGCTCTTCCGGTTCGTCTTGGGCTCGAGCTTGTGCAGCAGCGACGCGAACGTGACCTCCTCGGTTGCCGAGTGCACGTGCATGACACAATTAAACCCGGCTGACAAGATCGACTTGAGCTCGAGGAGGCGGATCTGGGCCTCGAAGCTGTTGACGCAGTGGACGGGGCGTTTTGGGGAGCAGAGCACGAAGCCCGGGAAGAGGTCCTCTTCTTCGGCGCCCTTGATGCGGAGGCGGACCTGCTCGCCGCAGGTCGCGTGCTGGATCTCGTCTTCGGTTTCGCCGTAGAGGGCGGAAATGTTGATTTCCGCGCGCGAGGGCATCATGAGGTATTTGATTTCTTTGCGCAGGACGCCGGCTTCGATTTTGCCTTCGATCATGGTGCCTAGGTCGCGGTATTTGGCTGCTACGGGCATCATGAAGGGGGCCGTGACTTTGCGCTCGAGGGACGTCATGGCATCCAGGTAGTCGAGAAGGGAGGGCGTGTCGCCGATCCAGGGGCAGACGTCCTTGGAGACGGGTTTGCGGATGCCTTCGGTTTGCTGGGCCGCAATGGGCATGAAGGTTACGTCGGTCTTGGGGTTGTAACCAAGGCCCTTCAGGAAGGTCGCCAGTTTGGTGGTGCACTCCTTGTAGCGGTCCTCGCTCCACTCGACCGTGGGATCGTCCATCTTGTTGACGGCAACGACCAGCTTGTTCACGCCCTGGGTCTTGGCAAGCATGGCGTGCTCGCGTGTTTGACCGCCCTTTTCGAAGCCAGTCTCGTACTCACCTTTGCGGGCGGAGATGACGAGCACACCAACATCAGCCTGCGAAGCACCTGAAACCATGTTCGGGACGAAGTTCTTGTGGCCAGGCGCATCGAGGATAGAGTAGCGGCGCTTCTCCGTCTCGAAGAAACCACGTCCGACTTCCACAGTTTTGCCCTTTGCACGCTCCTCCTTCGTCTGGTCAAGTGCCCATGAAAGGTACCACGACTCTCGCCCAAGGTCCTTCGCATCCCTCTTGTACTTCTCCATTGTCCGCTCGTCCACCATGCCCGTGGCATACAGAATGCTGCCGCCCAAAGTACTCTTTCCAGCATCGACGTGACCCAGGAAAATGACATTGACGTGTTCCTTGCCGTACATGTCGGCCAGCGCCTCCTCGTCGACCTCATTGGCTTGCTCTTGAGCGACCAAGTCCGCTCGCCGCGCCTCGGCCTTCTGCTCTGCTTTCGATGCAGGCGAAGCCCGCCCGGAGCTTGGAGGAGAGTTCCCTGTGCTGGCAGCGGGTGTAGCCTCGCCCGTTTTCTCGATAGCCTTCGCAGCAGTCGCCTTCTTGCCCGCGTCAGGCTCGGCCTTGCTGGGTGGGTCCTTCGCTGCCGCCGCAGGAGGAGGTGAGGCCACACCCAGCGACATGACTTTGCCTCCGCCTGAGGACTTCTCGACCTTTGGCGCAGCTGCGGGTTTGGTGTCTGATGCACTCAAGGACAGCGTCTTGACCGGCGCGGCTCCCCCAGAACCACTGGTGGGTGCCGGAGCTGGCTGCTGTGTCGCCGCAGGAATTGCCTCTCCCCTCTTCGCAATCATGGGCGCCTGCCGTTGCTGCGGCGGCACGTACGCGGATTGCTGCTGCTGTGGTTGAAATTGTCCATATCCTTGCTGCCCAAAGCCCTGCTGACCGTACTGCTGAAACCCCGGTTGGCCGTAGCCATATTGCTGGTATTGCCCGTATCCTTGCTGGCCATACTGGCCGTACTGCGGGTAACCCCCATACTGCTGGCCGAAACCGTACTGCTGGAACTGTTGGCCTGGCGTGAATGATTGTGCGCCTGGCTGGAAGCTCTGCGCGCCGGGTGTGAAGGTGGGCGGCCCATTGTTCTGAAAGCTCATGTGTTGCTGAGTCTGCGCCGCGAGCTCGTCATCGCGCATCTCGTCCTCCCAGGACTCGGCCTGGCCGTTGGCCATAATGACCGAATATGCGACTCGGCGGAAAGACGGGCTGCTGGCTGCTGGAATGTCGTCCCCGGCGTACTAGTTCAGGCGACTTGTTGACTTTGCTCAGTGGCACTATGTCTTGTGGCGAAATGGGTGGGTGTCGAGGATATCGCGTGCGGAGGAGGCGGACGGAAGAGAGAAGAAGCAGGATGAATTCTTTTGGGCCGCAGCGACGGCCTTTACGCACAATCCCATGTGGGGCTGGCGAAATGTGGGGGGTTGTGGCGCGTCTTGGGCTGTGGCTTGACCGCACGTGAATTCGCGTTAGGTTGCCGTCACGCATCGTCTGGTGTTTGCATTCCGGCATACAATCTCTCAAGAAGAGAACGTCATGAAACCGAGCGACGAACTCAACGGACTGGTGTGCAAAATACATTCGCCTGGCTGAACGGGGCACGACTCATCGTCACCGCACACCAAATCCTTAATCAGTCAAGATGGACGCCTTCCTAGGAAAGGTCACGGCGCAAGCCATGAACTATGCCATCCGGTCTGGAATCACAATCACTGCAACGTATGCCATCCGCCAAGGTGGCCGCTTGCTGCAAGAAGTTCCCCGTGGGCGAGGCCGCGAGGAACTGGAGCAACTCCAACTCCGCCTGGAGGGGAAGATCTGCATCATCAGCCCGGCGATCGATATGATTGAGCTGATCTCTGCACGCGGGAATACTTCGCTGGAGAGTGCAGTCAGCTTGACCAAAGAGATCCGTTTCGATATCCAACGGCTTGGCGTGAGGCTGAGCGATGCCGCCAACGAGGAGGAGCTGGTACAACGAAAGAGTAAACGCGCCAAGACCAGGGATCAAATGGAGGCCGAACTGAGTGCAATCATTCGCGAGATCAAAAAGCTGCTCGTCAAGATTGAAGATGCTGTACCGTTGATCAATCTAGCCATCACCACGTCAGGGGTGAATCTCTCCACGAAACTTTCGGGGACCATCAGTCCTAGTAGGTTGATGCAGGCTTCAACGTTCCTGACCTCGGCGGACGGGAGATATGCTTCTCAGTCGGCAGCCCGGGAGCAGGTGGGCCCCACTTACACGCTCAGCATGTACATGCTTTTTGCTGGCCACGCTTGGCGGCCAGAGGATGAAGGGGTTCGGGAGATGACTTGGAAGGAGGTCATCCACAAAGCCAGGGTCAAGCTGTTAAGGGTACCACTTGACGAGTTGTACGACTTGCCGGGCGAACACTCTGGCGCCAACGGTCATGGAGAGGAATCAATGCGTGGGGAAGCTAGGGTGGCGGAATTTGCGTATCAGCTTGTAGTGGTGGAAGACCTAGACGACGATCGAGTGCACACCTTCGAAGAAGGCGATCTGCAGCCTGGCCCTTTCGACGATGTCCTGAACGCCGGGATCAGGGACCTGGTTCCTGTACATGAGATATCAAAGGTCTTCTATGCTGACACTGGCAAGATCTTGAATATTGGCGGCGAGAGCGACACTCACAATCCTGTCTTGCTGCTCAGGCGCGATGTCCATGCTGAGCCACCACGACGGATGATGCACCAGTCGCAGATGGGCAACAGCGATTTTCATGACCAACAAACAGCGAACAGGACGAAGGACGAAGAGGGAGACGAGCCAGAGCAGTCGGAGATAGATGCTCAAATTCTGCGCGAGTCGACCCCGATTCCATCATCGCCAGAAGAACAATCAAACCCTCACGCCTGGCGATTGCCCGCCGACCTGGACCCTGAGTGGATGGCCTTCGAAGTCTTCACCGAAGAGCCCGACTCCGCCAGCGACGCCGACCCAGACGAAGAACCCCCCTCCACCGACCCTCCATCTTCATCACGCAACAGCCTGTCAGGTGCCCTCTCCAACCTCTCCCTGCGCACCTCCACAACGCCCAACCCTTCCTCCCCCAGCCACAATCCTCCAAACAACAACCAAGTCCACTACTCCTCCCCCCGCAAACCTCTCCCCACCCCGCAAATCAAAACCACCCTCTCCCTTCTCGAAATGCTCCTCAAACTCGCCGCACTACAACAATTCCGCCAAGAATCGCACCTCGCCATCGAGGATGAACTCCTCAACTTCTTCCTTGAGGACGCCGCCACCGCCGGCGCTGGACCCGATCGCGAGTACCGACAGCGCCTACGCCACGACGCCGTGCGCCGTGTTGGCTTCGACCCCTACGACGAGAGCCCCATCAAGCGGAGGGGGGAGAGCTATATCCGCGAGAAAGACACTGCCACGAGCCCGGGGGGCTCGCCTTTCAACGCCATCAGCTACGACTACTCCCCCAGCCACCACAAATCCCCGAGCATGACCCCCTCCCGAC
>JAWXCT010000095.1:324689-372243 GCA_034509035.1 Saxispiralis lemnorum
GCGATGGGGTTGAGGGAATGGGAGAGTGGGGAGGGAGGGCTGACCGGAGGCCAGAGGGAGGTGATGGATCGCGCGAATAAGATATTGGGGTTTTATGATTAGGGCGGTCGGGTGGGTGCATCGGGGCTGTTAGGCTTTCGGGCCTTTTGGTGATTTTTTTGGTTTCAAAAAAATCAACTTCTTTTCCAGCATGGCAGGGCGTCAAAAGGGGTGGGGTGTGCTGGGCGTTGGCGTGGGAGACTGAGTTGGTCGTCTGATGAGGAATGAGCGGTGATGTCCATGGTGAAGGTTACATACGATACAAAGTAGGGTATCTTGTCAAACAGGAAAAAGGATCATCTGTCCACCGTAACACCACCGGCACGTCATTCCTGAGCTCCATTGACGAGTGCGGCAAGCCCCTGCTGCGCATTGAAACGCGATCAGATGCTCCCCACCAGCAGCTTTCTAAGGGTGTCTGTGGCTTGTGGCATAGTCCTTGCCAAGATGTGCAGCGAGTAACGACTTGGAGAGGACTGTCTTATGCCCCACCGGCTTGCGCAGGGCGTGAATGACCTCCTTAGGTGCGTCGCAAGGTTCTTGTCCGTTGATGCACACCCACAAGTCTTGCTTCGCACCAGAACGTACTTCCACGCCCCTTGTGATGGAAGTTGTTCAAAACCAGCCTCCACCATGCCCCAGTGTACCAGCAGGACGCTCTCGTCGTTCTACGGACAGCGCACTGGGCGGTTGGTCGAATTTATTCCGCTTGCCATGTGATGCGTAGGGTTTCCTGGCCAAGAGCGAGCAGTTGTGTATGCCCGAATGGATCATCACTCCGGGAGTAGAACTCGAGGATCCGTGCTTCCTCTCGTGAGGACAGTGCTCATGGAAAGTTCTACAAGGGATTGCCCAGGAGCGCCATATCATCGTGCGCGCGACATTGCATGGCTGTAGTGAGCGGTCGAGTTGTGTCGCGTGCGCAGGGGGATGGCGCGAGACCAGGTGAAAGCACATGGAGCGGTAGACCACCTTCACTGAGTCCTCGCAGGGCCCGCGATATTGAAAGTGAAAATGAAACACGAATATGGGATGCATTAACGGAGCATTACGAGACACGGGAACCAGCAACAGCAACCGGGGAAAACACCAATACGCCACCCATCCAGCGAACGACCACCCCTCACCACCCACCTTTGTTCACGCTTCTACACCGGCGTCCCGGCCACCCTCAACAACTCCCTCACCGCTCCCCGCCACTCCGCCTGGACCGCCTCCGAAACAGGGCGTTCCGGCCTGTCGACGATCGACGTCATCACCGCCGCTCGGAGCGCACTATAGCTCGGCGCATCACGCGGGAACGTCTTGCCCCACTGCCTCAAGAGCAAGCGCTCTTCCGCGT
Source organism: Saxispiralis lemnorum (assembly GCA_034509035.1). Lineage (NCBI taxonomy): Eukaryota > Fungi > Ascomycota > Dothideomycetes > Mycosphaerellales > Aeminiaceae > Saxispiralis > Saxispiralis lemnorum. The sequence goes on from JAWXCT010000095.1 coordinate 326,071, forward strand.
CCAGGTCCGCCGATTCATGACCGGCCGCCGGCCTCACGGCACGCGGCAGTGAGCGCTCTTCCGCGCGCGGGGTGGCCGATTCCTGGCCGGCCGCCTCCCGCCGTGGCGGTGGAGGCGGCGGCGGCGGCGTCGGCTGCCCCTCACGGGTCCCCGTGCCCCGGCGCTCGGCGACGAAGATGTCCCAGAGCTCCACGAAGCCGGCGTAGTCCTCGTCGTACTTGGAGAGGTCGCCAGCTTCCTTCGCGCGCAAGTGCGCCGACGTCCCGGCCTCCTTGGTCAGCAGCCGCTGCTTTCCCCACTCGAGCAGCACAAGCGCACGTGCCAGCGTCTTGGTCCGGAACCCGGAGCTCGCATCGTCTGGGTCGGCGCCGTCGCGGCGCCTATGAGGCCGCCGAGCCGCGCGTGCGGCCTGCACGTCCGGGGGCGCGGCGCGGTTCTGTGCCGCTTCGCGGGCGAGGGTGCGGGCCGCGAGGGCGCCGCCGCCGCGCTGGTACGCGACGAGGCCGGGAAAGGCGACGACGCGGACGATCGCTTCCGGGTCGGCTTCGCGGCCTGGGCGGAGGACGGCGCGTGGGTGGCCGTTGATGGGGCGGTTTTGATAAGGGGTGGTGCGGAGCATGGGGGTGAGGTTGTAGCATTCCATGCGGGCCGGGTTGAATTCTTCGTCTTTGTGGGTGGGGGGGAAGTAGTAGATTGTGTTGGGGTCCTCGCGCATCGTGTGGCTGAGTTGGCTGGCTGTGTGGACGATGTAGGGGATGAAGTCACGGGTAGTGGAGTCGGCCCAGGCGATTTGGGGGCTGCCCAGGTCCCATAGCGGTTTGAGCATTTGCTCTAGTTGGGCGATGAGCTTGGCTGAGGCTGAGTTGTAGGCATCGCCGATTCTTTGGCTATGTTTTGTTTTGTTGAGCAAATCCGCCATGCTCTCTGTGCGGTGAAAGCCTAGAGCACTCGTCAGTTGAAACCGACCGGCAAGCTGATTCACAACTCACCATCGAGCGACGCCTCATCCTTTTCAATTTGGGACATCTTTTCTTGGAGGGCATCGGACGCGCCAAAGTATGGCACGCCAAACACATGCTCCTTCAGCACTTGACCAATTACGGCAATGACCAAAGCCTGCCGGCTTGAATGCTCAGCGAGAAGTCGACTCCATCCGGCCCGGCCGGCCTTGCCACCCATTGCCAGACAACCGATGTGGCGGATCAGATGCCTGTTTTCTTCTTGCATGAGACGATTGAGAGGATCTGGGCAATACGTGTTCGAGAACGACTCTGCCAGTGCCTTTACAGCACGCTTGAGATCGTCATATGATTGACAAACGTGCCGGTGCTTGGCTGCATCTTCCGTCTGAGATGCCGTTTCAATGGAGGCATCTGTAGTCTCTTTCGGGGTCCTATCGAAACCCGATGGGCCAGAAGCAGCACCGTCTGGCGAACTGCCGGAGCCGGACGATGCGTCCGGGGCAGCTGTCTTCGACGCTTCTGGTCGGACGTACATTCGTCAGTCATCCTCTATGTGTATATAGGGTTCTTAGTCAGACGCACCTTGGGCTTTTTCCCTCTGGATCTCCTGTTTGACGTACTCTAATGCGAATCTCTTATCCTCTCTCTCCGAGCCAGACAGGGTGTGAAGGGAACGGCGAAGTTCGCGTTGGAGCCTGATCATTCTTGTCTCGAGTTCGTCAAGCCCTGGTGCCCTGTTCGAACTCTTTGCGCCTTCGGTGTCAAAGCGAACACCTCTCTGGGGTTTGTATCTGGGGCCATCAATGTCTGAATTTAAGGTCCCTGGAGTGGTCATCGTGCTGCTCATAAGGCGGAACGGTCCAGGCTCAGATGACGTAGTTGATCCAGAATCCTCTGATATTTCGTCGTCAGACGTCCTTGTTGGACTCCCAAGGTCCTCGTATTCCGGGTCGTCCTGGAGACGTTCACCGATGGCATCCTCATCCGTGAAGGACACATCCTCATCGATTTCATCTACGTCATCTGTGATCTCGATGACCCGAGCCTGGTGACGCTTTGAAGAAGACGCATAGGAGTCGCCGAAGCCTTCCTCGTCGGAATCGTCCCCCTCGATATACCTGCGCTTGGAAGACATGGCTTTGGTCACCACTCAGTGTGTGATGATATCTGTGGTTCGAGATGCACAAAAAAAAGACGGATAACAGGAGAGCAGGCCTTCTTGGTCTTAGCGAATGCATAGGGACAAAGGAACAAAAACGTATTGGACAAGCTGGAGAACCCACGCCGCATGCGGCCTTCCGCATTTCGAGCCGCTTTTGAACACATTGACTTTGTTTATAAGAAGAGCAGACAGATGGGCGTGAGGTATTGATTCAATGCGAAACCGATGTAGCTTTGCGCTACAACACAACATGGGACTCGGGTGCTGTGGATGCCCGTTTGTAGATGACCTGCGTCGTCAGGGCCGAGCGAGAGCCTTGGTCCTCCAGACGGACTTCTGCTCAAGTATAGCGCATCTACCATGTTAGAGACACTGGCAGTACAGCAGCTTTAGTGCGATGGTTTTGGATAGGAGAGATGAGTTCTCCGAGACAGCGATAGAAGACGCATCCGGAGGAATACAGAGGAGCGGCCGCGCCAAGCGACGATCTCGGACGGGGAGGGCCGTGCCGATAAAGCATCAATGCCGGTCAGGCACCCAGGCAGAAATCCCCAGCATTCGCCTCCGCGTGTGTGGGGATTTGCAACCGCACTTCACGTCTCAGCCGCAACCCTGTCTTATGTTTGCTTGCCAAAACCTCTCCACGTCGAGCGGATCGTGGAGAGGCCGAGCTGTTCGCACCGCTCGTAACAGCGACCTCGAGCTCACGCCAAGCCTAATAATTCGGAGATTTATTCTGGCGATTTGAACACCCCCGCATGATCTCGATCCGAGGAGACAACATTTACGACTATGCAAACGTTCACTAGACAGTGCAAAAGGTGTTCTATGCAGACTTCACAGCTCCTGGTTAGACTTTCAGCGCACCAAACCGCCACGTAGATCTTTCGGCTCTCGCCCTTCGGCCTTTGTAGTGCAATGATGTGGGGTCGCTGTTCGGCCAGTAACATCGTGCGGCCGCCCCCTTCTCGTACGATAATTAGCGTGGCACCCAACGGCCATTTCGTTTATGTTGTCTTTATAACACCGCCTCAGTTCTGCTGTTTGCTGTCGTTACCTGTTCCCGCTCTCGAGCACATTCAACAAACCCAAAATTATCTACCACTACGACATCCGTGACAACATGGCCACAACACATGACTGGTCCAATATGAGCGCGCTCCATCCCGACTGGGAAGAGGTTGGTACGGAAACTTGCCGCTTGCGAACCGAAAGCCTGACTTCCGCCCCAGGCAGTGCGAGACAAAATGGGCGGCGTCTCTCCACACGTTCCCACTGACATGGACATTAAACTGATACGACAAGCGACTGCTCGTCCAGAAACCGAGACGGTAGAGGGCGTGCTTGAAAAGGACCATCAGATTCCAACTCGCGATGGCCAAAGCATCCGATGCCGTGTCTATCAGCCGTCCAGCCGGGCCAACGATAGACCCTTGGTCGTGTCATGCCATGGCGGCGGGTGGGCGAGTGGCGGCATCCAGGGTAAAGAGGCTGACTGCCGTAGTATGGCATTGAATTTGGGATGTGTATGCGTCAATGTAGACTATCGATTGGCTCCAGAGCACAAGCTGCCCGTTGTGAGTCTTGCCAACAGGACACAAGACACGCAGAACGTGTAAACTAACACCCATCAAGCCAGTCCACGACGTTCACGATGCTGTCAAGTGGGCGGTCAGGAACGCTTCTACACTAGGAGCAGATCCTAGCAAAGGCTTCATCGTCGGCGGCGGCTCCGCTGGAGCCAACGTTGCCCTCGCAGCCACCCATCTCTACATCGACGAAGGGACTGTCCCTCGGATCACTGGAAGCCTTCTCTCAATCCCAGTTCTTTGCCATTCCTCCGTCATCCCCGAGCGCCACCGCGGAATCTACAAGTCTCTGGAAGAGAACAAGGACGCCCCCTTCTTCGCGGCCTCTACGCTTAAGATGTGTACCGATTACTATGCCAACTCCGAATCGGACTACGCAAATCCGCTGTTCAGCCCCCTGGTATGGTCTGGGAGCCACCTGCCCACGTACTTCCAGATCTGCGGCGCTGATCCCCTACGAGACGAAGCCCGAATCTTTGAACTAATGTTGAGAGAGGAGGCGGGAGTGCCGACCAAAATGGATGTGTATCCGGGCATGCCGCATGGGTTCTATGCTTTTCCAGTGAAGGGTGCTGAAAAGTTCCGCGAGGATACTGTGGAAGGGGCGAGGTGGTTGCTTAGTAGCAAATAATAATTTAGAGTGCTGGAGCAGCGTCTTGTTGCATTTCATAGCTTCGTCACAAGCATCGAAGGGAAGAGAGGGTCATCCATGAACTAGAAAGCATCACTGGCTTACTTCGTTCTGAGTATCTGAGGCTAAAGTGAGGAATCCGTTACATGGAAAACGCATTGAGAGAAGATTGTGCGTCCCTAGCCCATTTACCGCTTCACTGCTGTTGCTCGATGAGTGAGCACATGACACCTTCAATCATCTCTTACCGTCCTCGTCTTGCCTTTTCTCCCGGGACTCTCGGTGCTTTTTTTCCCTCACGATACTTTTCAAACAGCCCTCGCCACGACACTACAATCTACCACCACCAACGAAGTGACCCGAAAGCAACCGATATAGCTCGTTCGACGGGCCTGTTGTACCTCTGCCTCGAGCTTCGCAACCGAATTTACGAGGAGCTCGTGACCGAGCCACAGCCACGGCCAAAGTTACACCCCGACCGGCAGCGTGAGCCCAGTCTAGGCACCGATGCGACAATCGACCTGAGGAGGCACGAACTACCTCAGATTACTCAACTCAAGTCTTCCATAACATCCGTGCAGAAAGTCTCCCCATGTTCTTTGCAAAGAACACGTTCTTGTCGTGAGCGCCAATATGCAAGCGCGCTATTCGTCAAGGCCTACGGCGTAGACGTGCCACAGCGCCTGCTGGAGGACAAGAAGACAGAATGAGGTCTCGGCCTACACTCCAAGCTGGGGGGCCGACTTCGGGCTAAAGAAGGAATTCGATTTTGTGGTTCCGGACGCCCTGCTGAGAAGCGTTGAAATCAACGTGCATCACGAGCTTTCGGTGTATACGCGAGGTAAGAAGCATTACGGCGCTTCCCACGAAAGGATCTTGATCCTGGGTTGCAAAGAAGGCGCGTTGTAGGTGCGGGTCGCAAACCTGATCCAAAAGTTCCTCAGAGAAATGCTCGAAGCTCACTCAAACTCTCCGTTAAAGACCCGGCCGGTCGCCTTACTCTTGGTCGAGGAGGAGTCGCAGTGCTTAGGGCAAGTGATTGACGATGCTGCCAAGGAGGCGAAGGCATCGTGGCGGAGCAAGAAGTCTTCAGAGGCTTCCGGCTGTCGGACTTGAAGCTCATTGCCAAGATGTTTGCTCCGAGATTCAAGGGTTTGCGTCGTCCGAGGAAGATAAGGAGCAAGATGGAAAGTTGGGGGGGTATTGCAAGGGGTACTAGGAGTACCAGCGGACATTAAAGAGCTTCTTCTACACCGATGCGCCAAATCTGATCTGACGTCAGCAATCTTCTTGCCCCCGATATCAGCCACCCGGCATCATCAACACTATGCTTGAAGGTCAGTGTAGATAAATATCTTCGATCCGCTAGGAAATGCTGACGGCGATCCAGAAGCAGGCAGCCTTCAACGTGGCAGACCCCGTTGAGACTGCGCGCAATGATGCAGACCCGCCGCGAACAGGCAGCTACGACGTTTTCCAATTCACGGACCTTTCAGCGCAGATCGAAAGCTGTGTCTACAGACTGCTCATGCCCCTCGCCTTTTCGACAGAAGACAATACCTTCTGAGTCACAATCAACCGGCCATGACCAGGGTCTCCCGCCAGCTTAGTCGAGAAAAAATTCCAATCTTCTACTCGTCCACCGAATTTATCGTTCTCACTGCCTACGATCAGTCCGCACGGCCATTCAAGCTCCACGGTCGCCACGGAATACCGTCACATCTCCAAGAGATTTTTGATGACAAATACTACCTTCCAAAAACCAAGATGCGAGTAGGAACTTTAGGTCTCAAAAGCACCACCGGCAAACAGTTCAGAGCCTTGAGAGATGCGTTCTTGCTGCGCCAAGTCGTATTTCTGGTCTACAGCGCCGGCATAATTAACCAAAGGCGAAGAAATGATATGTTGGGCGTGTTGTCACGCTGCAGACATTTCAGCGCAACATTCGCGTTGAAATTCAAGAACGGGAGTCTTTGGAAACGTGGCACAAAGAGTTCCGCCCGAACGTCGCGAACAGCTGCGTCCCACAGATCCTCAATGTTGCAACTGGTGTTGCTGAGGACGTCGCCCGTCGTGAGCAATTCCAGTGGTTCACGAATCGTGATGTCGGCAAACGCGCACAGAAGATGAGAAAGACTGGCTAGAGGTTTACGTCGTGAGGTGCATGCAAAGCCTCAGAAGGGTTGCTATCAGACAGTGGCTTGGGCCCCGAAAAAAGGGGAAAAGGGCTGATACTGGGATCTGGCCGATAGCAGACTCAGAGTTGAGTCACATATCCTCTCCTTGGATGAAATGCAGCAAGATAGAGGTCTGTTATATCCTTGTCAGGGATAGTCAGTAGTACAAGTTTGTCTTCAAATCGCCCACACTCGTTGATCGTAAGTCCATTCTGCCAATGGCGGAGTGCAGAATGGGCGTGTGTTCTTGTGTCCAGATATATTCCCTATGATCCTGTTCGCAGCGTCGCATGCTCGTGCCTTCCGCATCGAGCGCGAGCATGATGCCGTCCACGCACTAGCGAGTTGCCAACATTCGCGACTTGGGCCTTGCACAGAACCCAAAGCACCGACGCTTCGCACACATTTACATATATCTCAGTCATCCCGCCTCTCGACGCACCAGCAACGCACGCTGTACTAACAACGCACTCCGCATAACGTCCGAAAGGTCCAGCAATCATGAGCTCCCGTGCCAGGCTGGTTCAGCCCCCACCAAACCGCGCCTACAATTGGACGAGCGATCGCACAACGGATCAGCAATCTCGGCCCGAAGAGATCGAGGCGCTGCTAGCCTGGGGATCGAAGCATTTCACCAGCCCTTTTCGCTTCCTCGACTTGCAACCCGAGCTGCGCAACCACATATACGATCTGGTCATCTCCTCCGGCCCGGAAGCCGTTCAGCTCCTCTCAAAATGCGACCGCAGGCCACAGATCACCGAAGTCTCACGGCAGCTTCACGCTGAGTCCTTGTCAGTCTTCTTCAGCGAGACTTCCTTCGAAATCATCACGGGCGTCAATCTTCGGCACATGGGAATTGCCCGCCGCCAGGCGGATATGAGTGGGGCCTTGATGCGTTTCCAGGACGGAAGGCTCTTTTGGGAAGGTTCAATGAAGTCTGGCACGCTGGGGCTCCAGTCGACGCTGTTGAACGAGGTCAGGCTGCTCGGCGACGACTTCATCTTGCGCAACGTCACCTTCAGGGTCTACCTTCAGAACATGCTCAACAAAGCACGCATCCATGACGAGCACCAGGACGAACTCGCAAGGCTCTTGCTCCTGTGGAAGGGTGGCCGGCTCATGACGGACATCCAGCCGATCTTTCGTCGCTCTCTCGAGGTGTTGCACAGACAGCACGCGCTTGAGCTGCTGCTCCATGCGAAGAGCATCGCGGAGGAGATTGTGCAGAGACACGGTTTCAAGCGCTATACTCTGCAGGACTTGGACCAGATCGCGAAGGCGTTTCGCTTCAAGAGTGAGGGGCCCTACGCTGCCGTGAAGCCGCCCAAGAAGTCGAAGGGCGATTCATCTGGTTGAGATGCACACCAGAGGGCGTTACGAGGTCGCACGAGCATGTGAGTATGAGCCTGTGTTCCTGAATGAGGTTTCCACAAAACTGACAACGCTTGTGCTCAACTGATGCGAAAAGAGCCTTGCTGCTGACATAAGATCCAGGATATAGATACCCAAAAGATTCACAGGACTTGGGTCCGCGAATGCAACATGGGGCTGGGCGGGCGGAGTCTCATATGGAGAGGACTGGGAAGAGGTTTTGAAATAAGTTATACGGGAACAGTGTCTTCGTTTTTCTCCGTAGAGAGTTTCCAAAATTGCCTGATTCAACAAGACGATAGACAGTCAGAAGATGAGGTGAAGTGGTTCGCGCCCGTCCCGTCTTTCCCTTCCTTTCTTGGCATTCATTGAGCTGTGCCAAGGCGCTAGCTCCCAGGACCTCGGCTGCACATGCGGCGGCTTGCAGCGGCACTCCGGTCGCCTGGAAGGCTGTCGGCTCTGGTGCCAGCTACATGTCTCCTTTGTCTTTCTCTTCGCTCTGAGTGCTGTAAGAATACCTACAGCATAAGTTGACCCTTTCCCATCACAATGGCCTCTCTCGCCCGATCACTGAGACCGCTGGCGCGGGCGGCGGCAGCAACGAGTCGGCCCATTTGCCCACGCAACAACAGAGTCGCTTTCTTGAAAGCCCAGCCAATGTATGTTCGGGAAGCAGCTTCAAAGATGAGATTGAGTCCGTAGTTGATTCAATCATCAGGCCACGATGCCTCTCCACGACCCCCATCCACAAGTATGACACCAACAACATCACGACCGAGGGCGAACCCTTCGATCTGGACGGCATGCAGCCAACCCCCATCTTCCACCTTAACGAGATCGAACATGCGATGAAGGAATCCGTTTCCAAGTTCGCCAACGACGAGATCCTCCCAAAGGCACGAGATATGGACGAGGCAGAGAAGATGGACCCCGAGATTATCGAGAAGCTTTTCGAGCAAGGTCTAATGGGCATCGAGATTCCCGAGAAATATGGTGGGGCGGGCATGAATTTCACGGCGGCGATTGTCGGCATTGAAGAGCTTGCACGGGTGGATCCAAGCGTCAGCGTCATGGTGGATGTGCACAATACTTTGGTCAACACTGCGATCCTTAAGTACGGCACGGAAGAGTCGCGGCGGAAGTGGCTGCCCCAGCTTAGCACCGATACTGTCGGGTCATTCTGCCTATCGGAGCCTGCGTCAGGATCAGATGCCTTTGCTCTCAAGACGAAGGCCGAAAAGACCGCGGACGGCTACAGGATAAATGGTAGCAAGATGTGGATCACCAATTCAATGGAAGCCAACTTCTTCATCGTCTTCGCCAACCTGGCCCCCGAGAAGGGCTACAAGGGCATCACGGCCTTCATTGTCGACAAAGAGAACAAGGGCTTCAGCATTGCCAAGAAGGAAAAGAAGCTCGGCATCAAGGCTTCGTCCACCTGCGTCGTCAACTTCGACGACGTCGAGGTCCCTCGCGAGAATTTGCTCGGGGAGGAGGGCCAGGGATACAAGTATGCTATTGGTCTTTTGAACGAAGGCCGCATCGGCATTGCGGCGCAAATGACGGGGCTGGCGCTCGGCGCGTGGGAAAACGCCGCCCGCTATGTGTGGAACGACCGCAAGCAGTTTGGCACGCTGGTTGGTGAATTCCAGGGTATGCAGCATCAGCTCGCACAAGCCTACACCGAGATCACGGCCGCACGAGCGTTGGTGTATAACGCTTCGCGCAAGAAAGAGGCGGGCGAGGATTTCGTTCGCGATGCGGCGATGGCCAAGCTGTTTGCTAGTCAGGTGGCGGGGAGAGTCAGTGGGCAGGCGATCGAGTGGATGGGTGGGATGGGTTTCGTGCGGGAGGGTCTGGCGGAGAAGTACTGGCGGGACAGCAAGATTGGTGCGATTTACGAGGGGACGAGCAATATCCAGCTGCAGACGATTGCGAAGTTGTGTCAGAGGGAGTTTACGACGTGAGATGCGACCAGCAATTCATTGATTCACCACCCATCTAATGTTTCCTGACGAAACTTCGTACATATACCGATCTGATGTTTGATTGGTCCGGCCCACGCGTGACGTCGCGACCAGGAGCGTATCCCAATGTCGTGGAAACGGCGACGCACCAACGAGGAAGTCTTTCTCTGCAAAACATCCTACATTCCCCTCCCTCCCTCTACAGAACCATGATGACCACCATGCACCGCACCGCCCTCCGCCGACGGCTCCCCGCTGTCCCCACACCCCGCCGCGCTCTCCGCTTTGTCCTCAACACCGTGCAGATGCGCCTCTTTTCCCTAACGCCCCGTCTCTTCAAGAAGGACCCACGCATTCCAGATGCTTCGCCGGACGGTGAGACTATAATCGACGACTTCGCGCAGATCCGCGCGCATTACGACTCACCCAAGAACCCTATCGTACTAGCGCACGGGCTGTTCGGCTTCGACGAGCTGCATCCGGGAGGCATCAAGAGTATACCGGGGATTCAGTACTGGTATGGAATCAAGGATGCGCTGCAGGAACAGGGAATTGAGGTTTGGACGGCGCATGTGCAGCCGTTTGGGAGCATCGAGGAGAGGGCGGAACGGTTGGCGAGGGGCATTGAGGAACAGGTGAAAGGGAAGAAGGTCAACATCATAGCGTAAGTTGCCTTGACGACTTGAAGAATAGAGGTGCAGCAATGCTGATGGACTTCGGGATGAGCAGACACAGTATGGTTGGTATCCAGCCCTGACGCCCTTCAACGAAGCGACGGCAAGCTGACAGGCCCATCCCAGGGGTACGCCCACCTCCGCCTAAGCACCACAGAGCTTACGCGCTAACGCCTTTTCCAGCGGCCTCGACGCCCGCTACATGATATCCCACCTCAATCCGCCCAGCGTTGAAGTGCTCTCTCTCACCACGATCAGCACTCCCCACCGCGGCAGCACCGTCGCGGACTACCTCTACCCGGCGCTGGGCCCCCCCTCCCTCCCCTACCTCTACAAAGCGCTGAATCACTTCGGCCTGGAAACGGGCGCCTTTCGCCAGCTCACCAAACCCTACATGACGGAGTCGTTCAATCCGCGAACGCCAGACCGGGAGGGCGTGGCGTACTACTCGTACGGCGCGTCGCTAGACCCCGGGCTGATGAGCCTGTTCAACTTTTCCGGGCGAATCGTGGCGAGGAAAGAGGGTGAAAACGATGGGTTGGTGAGCGTGGAGAGTGCGCGATGGGGACAGTATCAGGGGACGTTGGAGGGAGTCAGTCATTTAGATTTGATTAACTGGACGAATCGGTTGCGATGGTATTGGTGGAGGATAACGGGGAGGAAGGAGAGGTGGGTTATCCTTGGATCCAGCGATGGGAGCTGATGCTGCTTGGATGCTGATGGAGGATGCAGGTTCAATGCGATTGCGCTGTATCTCGATATTGCAGGTGAGCGGCTGGCGACGAGAGGCTTGAGTTGATGAGGGCTGACGCGGCTGCAGAGATGCTTGCTCATGAGGGCCACTGATCGATTGATCAGACAGAGTGTCACTTGTTCTTTCGGTGGCCCGGCCAGTTGGGCAACAAGCCTCGATAGATGAGAAGTCATTCCTGATTCCGAATGCTCTCACATTATAATCGTCTGCAAAACTTCAGAGCGATTACCCGGGGGCAAAGAGCATGCCATCCTTGTAAAAGCAGGTGAGTAAAAGCAATCTGCTGGCAGCTCCACACAACAACCTGAACGTGAGATGTGGCCAAAAGTACTCTCAAGCATAGCAGTGTAATGATCAAGGATCCAGTTGACCAGAAGTGTCGAAGCGCGTTGCGCAGACCTTTTGCAAACGAGTATCGCAAGAAAGAGGCAATACCGTCGTTGATCAAGGCAGCCCAAAACTCGGTCATAAGACAGAATCGAGTGCCAAATTGTACAGGTAATTCGGAGTGAGCAAGTCTCGGCAGGTTGGGATGGAGGTTGCACAGACGCACGCTCCGGCTGACATCAAAGGTTGTGAAGATCGATCCGATCCTTGAAAGGTCCAGCTCTGCCTTCTCTCGTAATTGCCCCTGAGGCCAAGATGAGCGCTGCTTCTTGAAGCGTGCACGTTTGATACCCGGTCTACTGCGGGCTCGATGGATTTGGTCCCTCGAATAACATGCCCATATCTTGGTGCTACTTGTCAGACCGCTCGACGTTGATCGTCTGCTTGACGAATATCCTGCGATCGCTCCGTTCACTGTCCAGACTCCCCCCATCCTCAGTCGCAATATCATGCACAGCTCTTGACGTGGTGATTCCACTTCCGTTGGCCACAGTCTTCGCGTTGATGCTCCTCAGTGTATCCAGGTTAACCGAATCTCCTGCGCCCTGCGTCGCCAATCGCGAGGCCGTGGGGTCGATTTCCTGAAGATTCATGACGTGGAATCCCGTGTTGAAGCTGCGCAGGAAGATGCGGAGACAGGGCACCGTAGCGCAGATCAGGCTGTAGTGAATCTCGAGCTGGGTGAGGAACTCGGGGAGGACGAAGGCGAAGGTGAAGCCACGAGTGGTGTCGTCGGCCGCGCGACGGAGGTAGACGAGCCGGACTGCGATGAGGACGACGACAGGTAGGCGCATGACGAAGCCTGAAACGACGTTCAGCTTTGCTTTGCGCGACATCTGAAGGTTCCAGACCACGAGAACGGCCGTGATCGCTAGGGCGACCTCGACTAGAGTGCTCATTATGCCCACGATGAGCCACCGGGTTTGGGTACCGAGGGACAGTGTGTGGCTCCACGGGGCCGTCGGCGTCTCACGAATGGCGCTCACGAAGATGCTGGCGAATGCAAGCACGCCGACACAGGCGGTGAGGTACTTGGATATCTTGTGCGAGCCGTCTTTGGAGCTGGTCAGGCGGAGGAAGAGCAGTGCAACTGACAGTCGGCTCGTCCAGGTGGACAGAACAAAAAAGAGATCGCTCGCATAGATGAACTATGATTCTGAGATCAGCTTGCGGCGCTTGTTGTGACGCACGACGCTCTTCGTCTCACTTTTCCGACGGAGATGATTCGGTATTCATCTAACTGCCGTTGGGTTTTGCCAAATCCTTCCGACACCGAGGCGATGATGATCGCGGTTTGCAATGTTCCAAGAATCTTGCGTGTGGTCAGCGTACTTCCGCCCTCTGTGGAGATACCATTCCCCATTAGCTTACAGTCGCAAAAAGCGTGGTCCAGTCGTCAGGCCCCACGAGACCACTCCATGGCCATCGAATCCAGCCTCTTATGGCCATGAAGAAGATTGAAAACATCAAGCATATCGCTGCAGCGACGATGATGACAGGACCATGATTGTCGTCAGTGATCGCCGAACTGACCTCGTATGGGGTATCAGCAACGGAGGATGCCATGCTGGCTGTCACGATGATCCGGCACGTCTTTCTTGTTGAGTAGCCTAACGATGCCGTCTATGATACCTTAGCAAAGAGGCTGAGACCATACGATTCAACTTCTGTGAAGAGACGTGTATCCTGATGAGGTAGCAACGGTAGCCCAGGGGTCCGATCGATGCGGCGCTCATCTCACAATCGGTCTTGACTGAGGGGCTCGTGCGCAACACGCCGCAAACGTGTTGCCAACAGTGTCAATCTCCTGTGGAGAGAGGCCATGATCCTATCGCACATCATTGTTGCCTCCTTCAGTTCGTAGGATGACCTTGGCAGGCACAGGCGAACTGCGCACAGCGCGAAAGACTCAAGATTGACCATTAAAGCACTCTGGCGTTGCACCCGACCTCAGGCACCACTCGACCAAGTCCATCACAGAAGTCGCGATGATTTCTGACTGAACGTCGCTGTGATCTTTCATTGGGAACAAGAGATCGGGTTCTCAGACAAACGATCGTGGCATGTCGAACAGTCGGAGGCCCGCCGTTTGCCAATTTGCGTATGGGCGTATGACGATCCCTATTCTCTGTGTTCCGGACCGGAAAGCTGCTGGATCCATGCCACAACTCGGTTGCAGTCATTGTCGACCGTGGAGCAGACCACGCGAGACGCAAGGATTCGTTAGCGTTTGGGGCTCACGCAGCTGTCAGAAGCGTCCTCAGGGATTCTGTCCTGCCATGTGCGCCGCACACTCAACAGAGCAGATCGGACAGGCGCATGGAGGTTGAGAAGATCGAAATGGCACGCTTCGCGGGCGGGCTTGTGTGCGTGCAACGCGACGACATGCTGATAAAGGGAAATCACCGGCATCGGGTCGAAGTTGCTGAGCTGATGACATGCGTCCTTTTTCCCGAGTCTAACGAGAGCGCAAAGCAACATGCATGACCCTGAAATACCTTTCGCGGTCGTGCAGAGCTGCAAAACGTTGATCTAGCTTCAGGTTGAGCCAGCCAATGCGCCAGCTGTGCCTCACACTCGCAGGCCAAGGGGTCCTGCGGGCCTTTGCATGTTGGCGGAGACTGCCGGAGGACAGCTCGATGGGAATTGCGGCTGAGTGAATCCGGCTTCTGAGTCGGCCACAAGCAGTCCCGTGCGCAACGAGGAAGATTTTGGAATCCTGCTGAAGCTGGCGTTGAAAGACAAGAGGACACGCAGGTCTGGAGTGCAGTCTGTAGTCGGGCGTTCTTTGAATAGGCGGCAGCGGGCCAGACGCCGGCGCCACGAGGCGAGCGGGAGTCAATGGACCGAGGCCGCCAGCCCTCGGCTCGGCCGGCCCCACTTTCTCGGGATGAGCAGTGTACGCGACCCCACAAACCACCGATGCCACCCAACATACCCATCGGCCCCTACCGTGCCACTGCTTTTGTGACGCCTTGCGCCGCCTGTGTCGCCTTGCTGCCCTCTGCGCCCTGATTGTGCCTCCGACACGACTGGGCGGTTTCGCTAATCAACCTATGGCAAGAGCTTACCGGTGCTGCCAACTCATCCTCGGTGGAGTCCATACCTCCTAATGATCGTTCGTCCAGATATATTGTCCTGGACGCCTGATTTTACCGAGCAACCTGATCATCATGTTGAGCGCGCTCGCGTGGGCAGACTGCTGCTTTGGTATAGCTCGTCACGTATGTTGGCGCTATCTCGATGCAACCGATAGTCAGGACGGATGGATGCGCCCCTCGCCGTGGCGAGTTGTGTAAGGTACGGAGCAGGGTGTCTTCTGTTGTTTTGTGGAGCTGCACATGCACAGTTCTTGAGTGTCTCAGCCGGCGAGGGGGTATATTGCACACGGCAGTTCGCGTTGCGTCTGCAACGTGCTCGCTTATTCTCTCCTTCCTGTATGTATGTCCCATTTCTACCTTTTCTCCCTTTCTCCCGCCGCATTCCCTCGTTCACTCATTGCTACGAGACCCTCAACTATCACTCAACTTGGTCGTTATGGTGACTACCTCGGGATCCGACGTCCACAAGGGCGACTTCATGGAGATGCAGAGGCCCATCGGGAGCGACCCGTCAAGGGAGTTGGAGACGAGCGAAGAGTTTGCTGCCGACATCAATGGGAACAAAACGGGTACATCGGCGGATGCAAAAGACATGCACAGACTTGGCAAGACCCAGGAGTTCAAGCGCAACTTCCGTTCAGTATCAATTCTTGGCTTGTCGAGTCTAACAATGGCAACATGGGTCGCTTTCCTGGGGTCTTGCAACTTTAGCATGATCAACGGCGGCCTCGCTGGGACTGTGTGGGTCTTCCTTGCGGTCTGGATGTTTACCGTCCCTATCACCCTGTCTCTTGCGGAAATGGCTTCAATGGCACCGGTGAGAACCCTCGCTTTCCTCGAGCTGAATATTCTGCATTGCAACTAACAGCGAAGGTGTAGACCTCCGGTGGTCAGTATCACTGGACATCGGAATTTGCGCCGCCACACCTGCAGAAGCCCTTGAGCTACATTGTCGGATGGCTGTCTGCGCTCGGACAGCAAGCAGGTATCGCAACGACAGCGTTCGTTGCTGGAAGCACTATCCTTCAAATGGCTTCGCTAGGCTCCGACGGCGATTTTGTACCTACCGTGTGGTATGCGAACCCTCCAAAGTCATAATAGAACTCCACTCACGTTTGATTTCTCTAGGGAATCTACGTGGCAAGCAACTGTCATGATGATGGCCGTCATTGCTTTCGCTGTTCTGTTTAACACTGTGGGGGCCAAGCATCTCCCACTCTTTGAGGGCGCCATTCTGGGCTTGCACGTCGTTGGCCTTTTTGCCATTCTTATTCCTCTATGGGTTCTAGCTCCGAAGAACAGTGCATCCCAAGTCTTTACGGAGTTCAGCAACTTTGGCGGCTGGCCTACCACTGGAGGCGCGTGCTTGATTGGTACTCTTACAGCTACAGGGTCTCTCGGCGGCATTGACGCTTCAGTCCGTAAGTCATTGTCCTTTCAGACGTCTCGACATGTCGCCACAGACTGACTAGTACAAAGATCTTGCGGAGGAAGTAAAGCATGCATCGCGCACGGTGCCGAGGATGATGGTTGCAACAATCTTGCTGAACGGAGCCCTTGGCTTTATTATGGCTATTTCATACGCTTTCTGCGTCACTGATGTAGAGGCTTTCTACGTGAACACCCAGTCTGCGTTCCCTTACATCGACGTAAGTCAATTCAGGATCTCTTCTTGGTACCCACAATCGCTAATCGATCTCCTAGGTCTTCTACGCTGGCACCGGCAGTCGCGATGGCAGTCTTGCTATGACTGGGATCGCTGCGGTTCTCGGCCTTGCCGCCAACCTCAGTGTTATGGCAGCTGGCTCTCGACAAGCTTGGGCTTTCGCGCGCGACCGAGGGCTGCCCTTCAGCTCATGGCTCAGCCGTGTGTACACCGTTGGCACGCCCATTCCATTTAATTCTATTATGATTTCTCTCATAATAACTGTCGCTATCTCGCTATTGAATCTTGGCAGCGCAGCCGCGTTTAACACAGTCGTTGGGCTCCTGGCCAGCGCAGGCGGTCTGTCGTACGCCGTTTCGATCGGCTGTGTGCTCTGGCGGCGTCTTTACGGCAACCCGCTCCCACGATCGCCTTTCTCACTAGGGAGATACGTAAGTCCGAGCCCTTCGCCATACATCTCTTGCAATGACTAACAAGCTCATGAAGGGCGTCCCAATCAACATTCTCGCCATCTCCTTTGCCCTGTTCCAGATGATAATCAGCTTTTTCCCTCCGACCCCCGAAGTCACTGCAGAGGACATGAACTATGGAGTGGTCATGTTTTCAGGTGTTGCTGCAATTTCCGTGTTGTACTACTTCGTTAAGGGTCGTCACGTCTACCGGGGGCCGGTGGTGCACATCAACCACGATTGAGCAAGGACTGGGCTGCAAGAACCAGCGCCCGAGTTGAAAGGTCAAGATCTGTGTGTATATCATTCCGATAGATTACATCGAGACTCGCAAGTAGTGGTTGAAATCGTCCTCTGGCATATGTGGCGGGCGGACAAGCTTCAGTCCGACCTCATTGCGGCTCCGAAGTCTCGAGCCCTGTGGCCGAGAACAAGAGCAAGACGTTGCTTCGTTCCAAAACCGGCGTTGCATGCTGCAACCTTGCTTTCTACTACTGCAAGGTCATGACTGTACTCAGCCTTCTTTCACACGTGGCCCTAAATAAAATTGCGGGTCGGCCGCTACCGCTAAACCACATGTAAGTCCGACGCTCCTCCTTCCATCTTGCAAACGTTCTAGTCATCCCACAGCATTGCTGGATCTGGGACACCTTGAAGCACTTCCCATTCCACCACACTCCCTTCGCTCCGCCCATTGACCTGCCACGATTGTCCCCTCCTCTCGCCCATCACCCGTCCACCCCCGACAATGCCCTCCTCCAAACCCCACTTCACCCTCCACCGCGCCACTCCCGCCGACATTCCCGCCCTCACACAGGTGGAATACGCCTGCTTCACGCCCGAAACCCGCACTTTCCTCATGGCCACCCCGGAGCCCTCTCACCTCCCCCGCCTCATCGCCTACCAACAGGACGAAATGCGCCGCAACCCACACCTCATCTGGCTCATCGTGCGCGACGAGGAAACTGGAGACGTCGTGGCCGCGGCGCAGTGGCGGGCCTTCCTCTCAGCCGGGTGGGAGGAGACAGGCATGGCGGACGACCATGTAATGCCGTGGCTGGGGAAGGGGGAGGTGGGGACAGAGGAGATGCGGGCGACGGCGGAGGAGGTGACAGGGCGGATGAATGAGAGGCGGAGGGCGGCGTTGGGGGGCGGAGGGTTTGTGCGTGAGTGACGCGATTCCACTCCGTTCTGAGTGTCGCCGCCGTTGCATCTGATGATTGCGGTGGCGAAATCAAAGACCCCAGGCTGACGTGTTGTTGCGGTCAATCAGACCTGCACATCTGCTTCACGCACGCCGATTACCGCCGTCGTGGGGCTGGTGGGATGTAAGCCACTGCCGGTTTTCTCATCATTGTTCCGCATGGATAACGCTGGAAGCTTACCATCGCCGTCTTCTAGGCTAATGCAATGGGGAGCCGACCTCGCCGACCAGCTGCAGCTGCCGGCCTGGGTCGAAGCGTCACCAACGGGCAACTTTCTGTACAAGCAGTACGGTTTCGAAGACTATGAGACGATCGAGGGCCCTGTGCTGGGAGGCGCGAAGAACATGAGGAGGGAGCCGAAGCGTTCGTTGCCGCCTGGCGGGAGAGCGGTACCTGAGGAAGTTAACCGGGTGAAGGGATGAGTCGAAGATGAATGAGCGAATTTTGATGGGGGAGAGTGAGATCTGTGACAAGAAACATGCATCTAAGAGCGTCTCGACGGAAGTTCGCCGAAATTCAGTGCATACAGATTCGTCAGGACATCTACTCATTGGAACCACATCCAATCGCCCAAGAACCTTTTAAACACGCCTCTCGCTCCGCGACTTCACACCGGAACACTCTTCGCCTCCGCCAGCTTCGTCTCATACTGCTCCATCGCGCCTCCATCCGCACGCTCCTCAAAAATGTCGACATGCGCATTCTTAAACTTCCGCGCGGGCACCTTCCGCGCAAACAGCACGTCAAGCTCGGCGTAAGTACGGCCAGCGGGCTCCGGGATGCGGAAGAAGGTGTAGGCAATCCCGAGTAAGCAGGCCCCGGCCCAGAAGAATCCCGCGTAGTTCGACCAGTCCCACTCGCCCGGGTTGAGCATGTAGGGCGTGATGATGTTATTCAGGATGGCGACGACGTTGTAAGCAGCACGCCCAAGGGCTACAGTCTTTATCTGCAGCTTGCGCGACGCCATCTCGCCGACGAGCGAGTAGCACACGGTGCCGACAGTGAGCTGGTACGACATTGCCCACACCAGCATGATGGCACCAGTGGCCATGGCGCCAGCCTTGCGGTTGCTCTCAGGCACCAAGCCGAGGAAACCCAACACGCAGAGCATGGCACAGAGCGCGCACAGCCCGTACAGGTAGAGGTCGCGGCGGCCGACGCCACGGCTCATGATCCACCAGGAGCCCAGCACGCCGACCATGTTGATGCCGTGCTTGCCAAGGGTGAAGTTGAGGGCGTTGCCGGGATCGAGACCGGCCTGTGTAAGGAAGTAGGTCGCGTAGCCGGTAAAGGAGTTGCCGCTCAGGTTTTGGATGGCCCAGGCGGCGCAGATGATTTCGGTGCGGCGGAGGTCGACGCCGCGGAAGCAGTCGAGATAGGTGGCGCCAGCGTGCATTTCTTGCTCGAGCGAGGTGGTGTGCGCAATCATGGCCACGGTCTCGTCGGCGTCGAAGTTGCTCTGCTTGCTCAAGGTGGTCAGGCGGATGAGTGACTTCTTCGCATCTTCGATGCGGCCCTTGCGGACGAGCCACCACGGTGACTCAGGTGCGAGGTAGATGCCGATGGCGAGAGGTAGAGGCCACATCCACTGCAGAGACCACGGGATTCGGAAGGCCATGTCGCCCTCGTAGCTGCTGCAGGCCTTGACAACACCCACACCAATAACCTGACCAAGACCCCAGCAGAAGTTGACCCAGGTCGTAAGGTAGCCACGAAGAGCGACAGGGCAGACTTCCGAAGCGTACGAAATGGTCAAGGTCTGGAAAATGCCCCATGGAATACCAGACAGGATCCCCGCAGCCAGGATCTGCTCCACACTCTCGGCCGTGAAGTAAAGGGCAGTCCAGCAAGTGATCAGGCCGAGACAGACTATTGACACCTTGCGGTAGCCAAACCTTTCAGACACGAACCCATTGACGATGAGACCCAGAATCTGACCACACTGTGCACCGTTGGACAGGCCAGTCTGCCAGGGCGCAGGTACCTCGTAGCTCCCGTCCGGCAACTGCTCGCCAAACTTCCGCTGGAATTGAGGCATCGCGTCTGAACAACCACAATGTCAGCGCGGCTGCTCGCAGGAGCCCTGGTGGCGCAGTTAAGGTACTCACAGAAGGTATTGAGAAGGCACAAGTCGAATCCCTCCATCGCAATACACAGCGAGATCAGCATCGACCAGCCAATGGCGTGAGGGTAGAGTGTGATGCCCTCCATCAGCGTCATGCTGCGTTCTTTGTCCGTGGCGGCCTTCGCTTGGGCAATTGCCGTGTTGTGCGCCTTGTCTTCGTGCACGGAGGTCGCATCGTGAATGACCTCGATACCGGTGGCTTTAGAGTCTTTCAACTCCATCTCCGCCATGGCGAGGGTCGACACAGCTGGAAATTAGGTGGCTTGAAAAGCGAAGACGAGCGAGCTGTGGGTAGGAGCGGTACTCGAGCTTTCGGCGGGCGAAGCTGGAGTGTCTGATATATAGGTACTCCGGTGAGAAGCGTTCCAGAAAAGAGACTAGAAGAAGTCTGCGAGCCCCACCGGCGATGAAGTCGCCCGCCTTTCGTCGCGTGTGACCCCATACGTTGGAAATGGCACCACAGACTTGGCGTGGAGTAAGCGTGGAGAAGCGAGATCCCCACCAATCACTTGACGTGCTAGAGCGAGCCCGAACGTAGTATCTCGGCGGGGCCATGGCGTGCACGGCGCTTCGGCATCCTGTTCGGGGCATGACGGGGGGCGTGGCGCTCGGTGATGGTAAGATGGTGGGTTCTGGGGGGGTCAAAAGCCATATGGCTAGTCATGAAGTGGGGAACGCAGAAGTCAAGCTGGGAAAGATTGTCACTTGGGAATTGGGGCTGTGGCGGGGATCGAGAATGGGCGGGAGAGTCTTGTCCTCTGGATCACCAAACACCTGTACATGTTAGGCTTTGTTGCGAAGCTGCTAAGAAGTTTCGAGCACATACCTGCTGGTCTCTTCGGAAGAAGTAGAGCGTGCGATCTCCCCTTCCGAATGACCGCTCAGAACTTTTGCAAGCCACTGCACATGATCGCAGAACATGCACCTAACGAGGTTCCTGAGTCGCTTTGCCGGAGTCTTCACCGCTCCAGTGTGCTTGATATTGGTATGCCACTCGATACGCCGATCAGCTTCAGACACACAGGCACGACGCTGATCAACGCGTCCCCCCCCCCTCCCCCTCTCGCACCCCAGTCGCTCAGCTAGTAAAACACGTTTCTCTTCCGCAGTCTTGAAGGCTAGGTCTAGAAGCTTCTGTGTTCTATACCCTTCTACGGTGTTCCTTTCTACTACATTCCTTGCCATACTGATTGATGAGCTGCCTACGTGGTCTGCCTGTTGGCAGGGTATATAGGGAGCCACATCATCCATCTTCAAGTTGATTGCCAAACACTCAATCCATTCATTTTCAACCCCACCTTACAACACGCAGCACCCAACACAGAGTATCGTGCACCACTAGCTTCGCCCCCGTTGCACGCTTCATTCTCAATCTCAACGCCGGCAGTCCACCGACGCATTGTTCGCGCCAGAACACAGCCTCATTGATCCGCAGGGTTTAGGGTTTTTGGGAGTTCGCGACGTGAGGAGGGTCCGGGCCAAGGAGAACCCGGCGTATTTCGACCAGTCCCACTCGCGCGAGTCGAGCATGTAGGGCGTGAAGGTGTTGTTCAGGATCGCGCAGGAAGAGATCAAGTTATAAGAGTGTGGTTCAGGATCGCGCAGGAAGAGATCAAGTTATAAGAGTGTGGCCTTGGCATTCTATCTGGAGCAGAAGCGGCCTATTGAGTCGATGATCGGGGCAAGGCCTGAGATGCCAGAGTTAACGAGACACCACTTTTCCACACTTGCTTTCCAACAACGCGCCGAGTCGTCACCCGGCCATTAAAGATGAAATGTGTGGCGACACATTCCGTGCCGTCCTCGACCGTAGCGCCACGGCGCAGTCAAGCGCGAGCTCAATCTTGCGCGATAAATGAAGAGAAATTGCTCAATACCTTCAGAGAGCGTATCATTGCAAATGAAATGCCCTATCGCGCACAAAAATTTGATTGTGTCTCCTGCATTTCTGTTCAAATGGAATGTAAGTCGCGTGGCTCGGCTGGAGAATCTCGCGCCAGAGGTACTCAGGTACATATCCAAGAGAAATGGTATAGTGTAGGCGAACCACACGTCCGGGTCTGGGGGAAACTCGACTGTATCTTCGAGTCTGCCGTGTCTTTCTTCTTCTTTTTTTCTTCCGATCTCACTGTCTTCGCATTGCACGTCCAGCGAGACATTGGAGTGGCTTGTTTTCTGCGAGAGTTTGCCAAAAGCCTGTTAAGAGCAGTGTCTTTGCGCATTTCCGCGGACCTCAGTGCCCCAATTCAAATGCACTTCGCTCTCTCTTCGGCGAAAGAGCGTAGAGGTATTCAAGACACCAGTTTCCCAAGGTCTTTTCGGCCGACTAACTACCGCGCCGTTTGCAAGGGGTGCGTTCCTGCGGGTTTGCACACCTGCCCGCTTGAAACCCGGCCCACGTTCCCTCCTTTTCGCCACGATGGCATTCGATTGGTCAAGACCAGACAGGGTCAGCAAGCGCAAGCTGGACATCGACTATCCCAGACGCGACGCGGCACGCCAAGCGCTCTCACCAGTCGCTCCGAGCCGGTTGGCATTTCGAGGCCCTTTTATGGGTCGACAAGACTCGAGATCGGCACCGCTCCTAGGGCGTGGTTGCTGCGTTCGACCCCTGGTCAACAACAGCCAGCCTCCTCTGGGTCGAGCAGGTATCAACAACAATCACCCTCTAACAAGGTCGAGCAGGCCCTGGTTCGACCCCCGTACTCCCTGGACGCGGTCAGTACGTCAAGCCCATTTTGAACGACGGTAGTTCTATCCTGGGTCGACCAGACTCAAGATCAGCGCCACTCCGCCCTTCACGCGTCTTGCTCGTGAACTCAGAAGTGCTTAACGGCGGTGCGCACAGCGTGCTCCTTTTGCCAGTCGCCGATCCTCCATCCCACGGCAAGACTGGGAGCCTGCCCCTCGAGCATATTGTGGCCGTCGAGTCAAGCGTCCAGAGCTCTGATCGCCCAAACCTGCTGAAAGAGGCCCAGCTGTAGAACTCTGTAGCCCTGAATCAGCGAGGAGACTACTCGCCACAATCAAACGACGATCTCTCTGGGGATGTGCTCGCTAACGACTCCTCCGCCGCTTCGTTGGCGTCGGCACCGGCCCATCCAGGACGGCCGTAGAACTACTCCCCCTGGCCCACCCCCAAGACCGCCTTCTCTAACCACCACCTGCGCCTCTCCGGGTGGATGAGGAAGAGGACACCACTGTCGTTCAAATTTCAACCGTCATCGCAGACGACCTCGAGCTGCCCGGCCGCGTCGACCATGCCTCGTCCAGACTTGCCGACCCACCGTCAGACGAAGAGCCCGCTCCTGCTGAGCCACATCTGATCGATGCCAGCTGTTCTACGTCCCCGAGCGAGGACGGCGACGAGCAGAGTCTTTTCGTGCAGCAATCCGAAGATGAAGAGCTAGGCAACCATGAGTATGTTTTCGAGAAGAACGACCTGATCGACAATGAGCTCTCAATGCAGGGCGCTAATGGCAGGCTCAGACCGGTCCCATTTCCCAAGGCCGAAGATGCTGAGATGAAATTCAAGTCGGTCGAAGACAAGATGAACCGCGTCAAAGAAGAAGAGCAAGATTCCTTTTGATCGGATCCTGGTCGAAGTATGCGAGAGTACACTCGGGCCGCCAGAAATGACAAGGGCGTCGACATGGACCTGACCAATAAGAGGTTGCCTCTACTTAGACGCCCAGAGCTGCCACACTTGTCTTTCCACAGTTGGGAGCTAATCAACTGCGACACACCGGAGACAGAGGACAAGTGGTACAACAACGATCGGCCGGCAGAAGGGACGTACTTTGTCGAGCCTGTACGGGTTGCTAACTTGCTGTCCGGTGCCGACTTGAGCATCTCGCAGCAAAAGGCCAATCTAGACCAGGCCATTGCATCGGGCGACAATCCTCTCTAGGCATTGCTTCGGGAACCAACGTCGCTAGTGCTGCCCTACTGCTATAACTACCATTGGGCCGCGGTCAACATTCTACCTGACCTCACTTCGGCCATTCGCAAGGACTCGGTGTCCTTTACGACTCCATGGATCTCGTCGAGGTCGCCGTGACACGGGTCATGCTCAAGTTTGCCGAGCTGTGTGGCCCGGGCACAAGTGGACAGTAACGCAGTCCCCTTGCACCCGACAGGAAGATGTTTCCGACTGTGGTCCCTTTGGCCCCGAAAAATGTCGCCGCTTTATGCCCCGGCAAGATCCAGAGGTTAAGAAGGACACCACAATATGTGGCTGGAAACTCTATAACGCCTTGATCACGAAGCTGTTTGAAAAGGTCGTAGGTCTGGTCTGGAACGACAAGACATCAGTCGACAATGGCGGACAGCCTCCCGTCAAGCGGACTTCTATTGAGCCAGGCCCAGTCAAACAGAGCCGGAAGAACTCGAAGCAGCCCCTCAAACGTCAAACTCAGCCGACCTCCTCAACACCGTCGACCAACATCGGTCGTCAGCTCCGTAGCGGTAAGACGCCGCAGGCTGTTCGGCTACCGCGTCCGGGCCCAATTCCTTGTCTGGCCGCCGAGGCGGAACTGGATGATCCAGAGGTCGATCTCGACAACGACAGCAAAGACGGTTTGGCTTCCTTCGACGGCGGCGTGCGCCAGCACATCTGCGGCGCCCTAAAGGCTCACGAAAGACGACCAGTAACGGATGAGGCCCTCGTTGAGACGCTGCGTGAGTCTTGCACCAGGGAATTGGAGGCGAGTGATGAAAAGGAGGGCGAAGATTGCCCGCTTCACCAAATCGTGCAAACCTGCCTTGCGGAGTCCACTGTCATGCTTGCATGGAATGATGCCGGTCTTTCGAGCATCGTCCCCGGCATCGGCTGTGGTCTGGATTCCCAAGTCCTCGCCCACACGCGCACTTGACGCCATAACCGACTCCCGCGCATGTGGTCAACCGCTGGGCAAACCTCTTCGTAGCCATGACCAAGACGAGCAGCAACGCCAGAGTCGACCATATGAGCAAGACCAGAGATCGTGCGGACGCCCTTATGCGTCGTTACTGGGTCGATTTCGGAGCAGATCAACCTTGGCTAACGCGGCTCTTCCAAGTAGATGACCTCGGGCATAAGACGCCTGACTTGTCGGGTCCAAAAATGTTTTGCCGAGTAAGCAGATTTCTTTCACGGTGGGAGACGAGCTTCATGTCAAAGTAGGGAGAGGTCGTCAAGACAACACTGCAACAGTGAAGTACGTACCAAACTTATCAGAGTGAACCTACCGTGGACGTCTTCTTGGAGTCGCGCGGCAAAGGAGCAGCTTGTGGCGCTGCAATGACGGGGGTTTAAAACTCTCTCTCAAGCGATACCCGACGACGCCATGTAGGACCGCTGCAAACTCCATTAACGCGGACCGCGAAATGGACGTTTACGGGAGAACTGTCTACTCTCCTTCACGCTCTTGATGATGAAACCAATGGTTGCACTCCAGCTTCTGCTCAATCATAGTTGATGTGCACGACAGGCCCCTTGTAGACGCGGCGTCCCCTCACAAAATAGTACACCATCGCGATCGCTGCAACACCCCCGAACATGACCACACCGTAGTTCATGTCTGCGCCGGTGACTTCGGGGTTCATGGGGAAAAAGCTAATGATCATCTGAAAGAGCGCGAAGAGGATCGCGAGGACGTTGATCGGAACGCCCTAGACATGCGGTCGTCAGTAGCGCCAGTGTCAAATCGTCACAAAAAGTGCCAACTTACAAACTTTCCAAGACTGAAGGACGACTTGGGCAACGGTGCGCCATACAGGCGCCTCCAAAGCACGCATCCGACGGAGACGACATATGAGAGGCCGCCCGCGCTAGCTAAGAGCCCGACGACGGTGTTGAAAGCTGTCTCGCTGCCCAGGTTGAGGAAAGACACAGCCACGGTGATAATGAGGGAGGCTAAAATAGCGTTCAGCGGAATTGGAGTGCCGATGGTGTAAACGCGCCGGAACCATCCGCTGAAAGGCAATCCTTCGTCACGAGCGAAAGCCCAAGCTTGTCGTGAGCCGGCCGCCAGGAAGCTGAAGTTCGAGCATATGTTGAGGCAAGCGGCAATTGCAGTCATGACAATGGTGCCAGCAGAGCTGCCGGTTCCGGCGTAAAACACCTGCATGTATTGTAAGTACTTTCCGAGCGGATGAAAACGGCCACCGATGGACTCACATCGATGAACGGAAAAGCAGATTCAGTCGTCACATAAAAAAACTCCACGTCAGTAACGCAGAAGCAAAAGGTAACGGCCATAACCAAGCCGAGGATTCCGTTGAGCATGATTGTCCACACCATCATGCGTGGCACCGTGCGCGACGCATGTCTCACCTCCTCAGCAAGGTCTGAACCTTGTCAGCTTGTGCTTATAGGATTCATCGAAAACGAGTAGTGTAGACTCACGAACAGAAGCATCGATTCCTCCAAGAGCTCCCGTAGCTGTCAGAGTGCCGACTATGCATGCCGCGCCCATACTAGGCCACCCACCGAAGTTGCTAAACTCGGTGAAGACCTTCTCTGCGTCGTTTTTGGGGGCAAGCACCCACAGAGGGATAAGAATAGCGAAAATGCCAACGACGTGCAAAGCGAGAGCAGCACCCTCGAACATCGGTAAATGCTTGGCTCCTATTGTGTTGAAGAGAACCGAGAAGGCAACAACAGCTATTGTCATAGTTGTGCCCTGCCAGGTTGACTCCCTTGATGGCGAGAACGTTAGTCTTTGCGCGGCAAGAAGATCAAAAAGGGCCGTTTCGCACCACGGAGAAGGAACGTAAGCTCCGTTGGAGCCTCGTGAGGCCACCTGAAGAACGGTAGAGCCACCCACGAAAGCAGTCGTAGCAATGCCGGCCTGCATTCCAAGCGCAGACAGCCATCCTACAATATAGCTCAGAGGCTTCTGGAGGTGTGGCGGGGCAAATTCTGAGGTCCAATGATATTGCCCACCAGAGGTCTTTTAGTCAAGCGTAAGTCACGATAATCGTCGTCTCGGAGGTAGTAAGGATCCTTACCGGTGCCATTGAAGCCATCTCGGCGAGAGACAGTGAAATGGGGATTGTAAAGACCCAGACACCTAAGTACACCCATATACTGCCCGCAAGACCACCATTGATCATGCTAAAGTTGCACAAGCTGAGAAAAGCGACCCAAGTCGACATGACCAGACTCGACAGGCCTAGAATCGATATCGAGCGGAAGTTCCGTTTCAATTCCTGACAAGAACGTCAATCGTGCGGCTCTTCACGCCTACGAGGACATCACCTACCTGGGTCTTTCCCAGCCTGTGCATATCTTTGGCATCCGTTGAAGTTCCTGTTTTGGTACCATTGATGTCGGCCGCAAAATCTTCGCTCATATCCAACTCCCTGCCCCAATCAGGACCAATCGGCTGGTGCATCTCAACCACATCACCCTTGCGAACGTCGGAGCCGGCGGCTATCGCCATGTCGTGTCAAAATCAAGCAGGAGTCAGGCAAGAGAAGGAGAAGCCAGAAAGGCGAAACGAAAGAGGGTGGAAGACGCGAAAACGAGAGCAAAGACGAAGAATGGAAGAGGTGGCTCAAGAACGAAAGATGGCCAGCAGCAAGGCGCGGCGAATGCGGGGAGACCTGCTGCCATTTGCGATGCGCATGCCAACTCTTGAGTGGGACCCCGATGCTCGACCGATTAGGGAATCTCGCTGGGCGTGTCCCAACACCAACTGTGCCGCATTGTCTGCTACGAGTGAGCAATCGCGTGGAAGCAGTGCGGAGGCACAACGCAGCTCAAGCGAGGCCGGTCCTGCCGGGATCAGGGGCCGGCATACGCACGATGTACGCGAGCCTTCGGTCACTTCGTTTCTGCGAAGGGCAGAACGCCAGCACTCGCAGAGCAGATGTCCAGGTGGTCGCAGCACGAGCCCGCCCGCCATAGAGGGCAGCCATCACTTCTGACCACGACCGTTTTCCGGCCGGCGCCGCTGGCGAGCGCCGCCGCTCTGCCCGTGCCGACAGCGTCTGGCCCGTCCGCCGGTCCCCGCCCGTCCGACTTCACCTGCGGCGGTTGGGCGGCTCTTTTGCTCGTTTCTGAGCGCGCATGCTAGCACACGCAGCTAGAGCTTCAACTTACTTTGGGCATGCGACTTCGAGCTACTATGGTTCTTCGCTCCGATACCAGATCGATGCCCTGCGGTTTTTGGCAGTCGCCATGTCCTCGCCACGGCCGCCAACCGCGCCAACGATGATCCGGTTCCCGACCGGTCCACTTTGTGAGATCGTATTGTAAGGTTGTGGGACGGCTAGTCAAAATGTTAGAGCTTGCTTGATCGCTATGACAAAGCTCTGCGCTTTTGTCAGGGTCTTCGTTCCCGTAGAGACGCCCCATCAATTTTGTTGGCTGGATCTTCGCATGTGGCGCTGTTCCTATATATTGCGGCGCTCGCGTCCAGATCACGGCAGGGTGTCCGTCGGAGACTGCAGGCGCGACTTGAATTCATCACCCCTGTTGGCGAGACTCGAAAGATAGGGGAACTCGCAGCGATGTCGTCTTGGCTGTGGAGAGTTTCATCGTCCGGAGAAGGGGGAAAACTTCACGCCGCATTCGCCTCGATGTCCTACTCTATGTGCTTTGCACACCGGAGTTGAAACTACAGAGCTGAACCCTGCTGCCTCTTGTAGGAGAAGCGGTCTGCCGTGTGCCTTGTGAATGCCAGAGTATCCCGACCTCTGCGCTTTTCGCTGACGCTCAGTCAATTCCGTCCAGGTGGGTGTTACTGCAAAAAGCTAAGAGCGGCAACAGGACAAAAGCACCGGTTGTCTCGGTCAAGGTGCTTGTAGGCACCAACGGGCGTCAGTCGAAAATGTGGAAGCCAATTCGCACACGGATTCAGATCGCCAACACTTGATGTTGAGACCAAATCTCGACTCGGAGCTAAGCGTGGCATAAAACATGCTTGCTTGCGGCGTATTATTTTGGTCGCTCAAAACCGTCGTGGACCCCAAGCAAGCCGGGCCGGCGTGCCCAAATCATTCATCCGTACATTTTCCACGGTCAAGACCTTGACTCGTCTGATGGACGGCATTTGCAAGACTCTCTCTCACACATCCCGGAGCATCATGGCCTCTTCTCCAGTCGAATCCCCTTACGAAGTGAGCTCCGTGGTCACTGAAGATGACCTTGGACCAACCATCACCGTCGTCGCCGCAATATGTTTGCTGTTTTCGATATTTTTCATGGTCTTGCGCATATGGATCAGATGGCCATGGTATGAGCTCGCGAGTACCGACGACTGGAGTGCATTCTTTGCAACAGTGAGAGAGCCTTAAAACGGTCCACAAGCAATTCCATGTCCGCTGACGAAAGGCTAGATCTGTGCTCTAGTACAAACCGCCGTCGTCTGCTCTTCTACATCCGAAGGGTTTGGCAAGAGTCAAGATCAGCTCAGTGATGACCAGATTACCCTGATTGGAAAGGTTGGCCTATAAACGCCAACGTTTTGTTGAAAAAGCGTACTGACGGTACTACAGCTGATTTATGTCAGCGATCTTTTTTTCATATTTTCGACGTGTACGAGTCGACTGTCTGTCGCCTTTTTGATCGTCCGCTTGCACAGTTGCAAAGACGGCTCGAAGAAGATTCAGAAGTGCTTGACTACTGGCGTCGGCGTGTTCGCCATTGCCAGTGTTCTCACTGGCGCC
The DNA here is from genome assembly GCA_034509035.1 of Saxispiralis lemnorum. Lineage (NCBI taxonomy): Eukaryota > Fungi > Ascomycota > Dothideomycetes > Mycosphaerellales > Aeminiaceae > Saxispiralis > Saxispiralis lemnorum. The sequence goes on from JAWXCT010000095.1 coordinate 355,948, forward strand.
ATTCGAGAATCGCCGCTCGCTCCCTGGCTCCCAATCATATCACCAAGCACCTCGACACGCTGGATCGTCATTGGGGTCATGAGCGTGGTAATTGAGGCCGCTTTGGTCCTGAGCGCTGTCGCAGTCGTCTGGGGCCTCCAGATGCCGTTCAGAGCCAAGTTCGGCGTCGTCGTCGGCTTGGCATGCGTTTCACGGTCGTGATACTGGTTGCGCTCCGCCTGCTATACCTCGATCGAGCCTCCGATAATACCGCCTATCGCGCCTTCACGATTGGTTTCGTCAACCCGGAATTACTCACCAAGCTCGAAATGCACTTCAGCGTCATCTGCGCCACAGTCCCTTCGTTGCGCATCTTCCTTCGTGGTTTTGACACCAGATTCTACGTTTTGGACATCGGCGAGATCGACTCTGCAGCCTCGCGCAAGGCGACTCACGGCACGAACGAGTCGATCGGGCTCAATACGCTTAAAAGCCTGGAGGGGAAGTCTGGCACGAGCGGGAGGGGAGTCACAACATCGAAGGCTACACATGATGTTGCAACGGAGGACGGGGAGAGCTTGGACAGCGAGAGGAGCGACCGTGGCATCATCGTCAGACAGACTGTGAAAGTCGACCGGGCTGGCGAGTGATGAAGCTCGCTCTTTGGTGAGGACTGCTACTATTATGGTAAATTCGTTTACAAAAGTTTTGAGCGATGCGCTTCGACTCTTGGGACCATTTTAATCCTTGGTTATTACACTTGGAAGCACTTTTTACTGAGTCTCGCGTTCACGTTGTGCTGTGAAGCCACCAGGAAAATGCATATACTCACCTACTAGCGCTTTGATAAGGAGAGCATGTGATCTCCGGTTCCAGGTAATTGCTCAGAGCTTTTGCGAACAATTTTAATGCGAGGGCGTTCTGGTTTTCAGGCCCTGTTGTGAAGTCGCTGAGAAAGTGCTTGCATATACCTACTGGCGATTTCGGAAGGAGAGTGTGCGATCTCCATTACCAAATGACTGCCCAGAACTATGCAAGCCATTGAACATAATCGCAGAACCGACCGCTAACGGGGTTGTTGAACTACTTTGTAGGATTATCCACCGGCTGCTTGATATGAATATGCCACGATACACCGAACAGCTTCAGACACGACTCTGATCAACGCGCGCCCCGCGTCGCTAAGCTAGAAAAACACATTGCTCTTCCGCAGCACCCAAGACAGAGTATCCTGCACTACTAGCTTCGCCGCTGATGCCCGCTTCATTCTCAATCGCCACGCCGGCAGTTCAACGACGCCCTGTTCGCGCCAGAATATAATCTCATTGATCGGCAGACCGCCGTATGCAAGCATGTCGGTGTTTGTTGGGCAAAAGTCATCGCGCTCATCCGGTGGCGATGACTCGTCACGAAAAAGGACCTTCTCAATTCTCCATATCTCACCTTGTTGCTTGGCTTCGTCTTGAAAGAACAGTGTCGGAACCAGATGCAGTCGACAAGCCTGGTCTCCGGTGGATATGAGACCGAAACTCTCCTTCAGTCCTTTGACTGCATCACTCCCATTCGAGATCAGAGAGGTGATGACCAGACCCTCTCGAACAGAGCTGCTCAGCTCCATCGTCGAGTTCAGTCCCGTATTCTCGGCATGGAAAAAGCCCGCATGCGACTGCTCTAGTCTCCGCCACACCTCCCGCTCCGCCGCCGGGGCCATCTCACGCGTGGCCAGCGCCTTCAGCCTGTCCTGCAGCTCCTGGCTCCCGCCCACCAGGATGGTGATACCCAGACCAAACTCTGGCCAGAGTACCACTGACGATGCATACCCCGGCATACCGCCGGCCTTCATCACCATCGTCAGCGGCCTTCCGCTTTCACACAGCACCTCCTCTGTTCGGTAGATCTCCCAAGGCATCTCGTAAAAGGTGCGCATCCCCCTCGCCCAGCTTGCAGGCTCCAACCAGTCCACGCCCTTCGCGATGCCATTGTAATGCGTCAGTACGTACCGCAGGAATTTGCTCATATCCTTGGACGAGGCGTAGATGCCGCCCGTCGGCCGCTGAACGCCCAGCTCGACGTCCCAGTACAGGCTCTCGCCGAGCGGCAGAACCGCGTGCTCATCATCCGGCTTCTCCAGTGTGGTAGACGTCATCTCGAGGGGTTCGAAGATGGCATCGCGGATGAAGTCGCTGTAGCTTTGGCCCGTGACGCGTTCCAGCGCGAGGCCGAGCAGCATGAAGGCAATGTTGCTGTAGGTCGACTGCTGGTTAGGTGCGAAGACGGGCTTGCCATGCTGTGTAAGCCAAGCGACGAGGTCGCTGCGGCTGCAGGGGTGGAAATCCCTGTTCTCGCCGCAAAGGGGCCACGTGTTGTTTGTCTCCTGGAGGGGAGGCAAACCTACGGCCTCGGGGTCGGGGATCCAGTTGCTCAGCTCGAGCTGGGCAAAGTCGCGTGGGATTCCGGAGAGCTGGCTTGCGAGGGCGCGGAGGGTGATGTCGGACCAGGCAATCTCGCCGCTGTTGGATCCGGAGAATTCGGGGATGTAGTCGCTTATGGGGTCGTCTAGGTGGAGATTGCCAGCTTCGTGCTGGTAAAGGACACCGAGGGTCGTGAAGAGCTTCGTGATGGAGGCAATGATGTAGAGGCTTTGATCGTCAATATTGGCATCACCACGGCGAGTCTCGTTGTGGTTCTTGGCGGTGTGGAAGCTGGTCCAAAGGGTTTCCGTGGCAGAGGTCACTTCGATGGAGTAGGAGCTGTTGTCGTACTTGGGATTCGACACTAAGTCTTTGGCCTTTTGGGAGAGCTGTTCGAACGTTGGCGTGAGGCCGTTCGTGCCACGCTCCCAGTTTGGAACAGGGAAGTCGGGAAATGATCCATCGTAGCACTCAGCCGCCGCCGTGGCCGCAAAGAGACTGAGCAAGTAAAGCATCTTAATCCAGAAGATGCCGGTCAGAATCAGTAGAACGGATGTTGACCTTGAGCATCTTTTATGCGTTGGGTACATCAGTTTACTCTAATAATCGATTGAGGGCTCTCGAAGCGGTCATTACTTTTAAGCGACGATCTTCAAGAGCTCGCACCACTCAGATTGATGCTCACCGCATTGCACGAAGCAGACTGTTCAATTGTCCAAGAAGGGACACGTCAAGCTGCAGTCTTGGTCGCATGAAGGATTCCTTCACCGGTCTTCGTAACCTGCTGTGGGCTAAACGACGGCGACGCAATACCCCGTGGTATATAGAGATCAGTCTCCTATTTGACATGGATAGAAAAACACTATCAAGCAAGTCTTTTCTCTTCTCATTCTCATAACCGTTTGAAGTTTGAATTTCAGCCTACAAGCTGAAAAAGATCAAAATAAGAGCTTCACATTTGTGACTTCCTTTGAGACGTACATTCGACCTTATGGGCTGCGATAATGAACTTTTGTAACTCCTAAACCTTACGAGAGCACCGCTGGCCTGGAGAGGTCACGCTACTCCTTTCTCTACGTGTAATCAATGCGTTATCTTCTAAATATTATCTATTTTTGCAAGCTGTTCGAATTCTTTCGATGTCCGCACAATGCTCTCGTCCTACAGTACGACTAATGCAACCTCAAATCTATCTAGTGCGGTTAAGTCTAGCAGACCGTCAAGTCCGCTCCTCGACACCTGCGCGTGCGGAGAAGAGGGTTTGCAGTCCAGTGGTGCAGTATCCCGTGAGTTCGGGGAGCTTGCGCTTAATCTGTTGCTGAAAGGCTACACGCGCACGCCCGCCAAAGCTCATAATCTGAAAGCCACGTACAGTACAAAAGCATTAGTCCTAGCCATATCCTACGTTCTTCTAAAACGCCTGCCGTCCTTTGCTAGGTCCTCTCGAGAGTTGCTACACTCTCGAGGCGCTGCGCTTGCCCTACCGCTTGCAAAATCCCAGAAATCATGAAAAAAAACCACTGCGGTATGTCTCGCTCTTTTCTCTGGCTTTGAAAGACTACTGACTAAAGGGCCGTGCTATGTAAGACCCACAAGCATTCGGTGCGGGTCGACGCTGCGCTTGAAAGAAGCTAACCCTCAATCAAAGCATGACATATTGCCTGTTCAGCAACCTTACGAGCAGTCGTTACTTCTGATCACTTAAAGGAGATTGTCAGCAGTCGATCGTCAGCAGTCGATCATCAGCGTCTCCGACAGAACATGGGCTCCTACATCATCACAACACGATTTACAGTATCACAAAACCCCTGTTCGCCCAGGAGACCTGGAAATCGACGTCTATTCGCGCCTGTAAACAACTAACCGTTAGCCTCTCCAATCCCGCCCTGCATTTTCAACCGCTCTATATACCGCATCCTCGGGGTAAACGTCTGGCATCGAGTGGTCAGCACGGCGCAGTCCACTGGTGCGCCCGCGCAAGAATCGCCGCCTATCACGGTGAGCTTCGACATGAGCTCGCACGCACCAGCAGTCAAGCTGCATCTGCTCGTCGGAGTGAATCGGGTAGGCGTGACGTACTACCCGGACATGTTCTTCATCAACAACAACGTGAAGTCCGGACAAGTCACTTACCGGAGCTACTCTGGCACTAAGTCCTTCGCTTGGCAGTCCATTTCGCGGAGCAAGGAGGACCTGTTGAAACTGACCCAGCGCAGCGATCTTTACCTGTACAACTTCCAGCTCTGGAGACAGGAAGAGGTCGACGACAGGAGACATGCCTCCGTGGGATGTGTCCCGGCGGCGCGGTGCGTCACCCGAATCTCGCATCGGCGCCTCGAACGCCTGAAGCAAGCGAGCGAGCGCAAATTGACGGAGGAAGAAGGCAACTTGATCGCTCCTCTGGAGTCGGACATGTTGAGGATCAAAAAGTTCTGGTCCGCCAACGCCTGCGAGCCCATCATGACCATGGCCGAGCACTTCGCCCGGGCCATGTGGCTGTGCTGAATGTACGGCTACTGCTGAGGGTACAAGTTCGACCAGGTGGTCCTGGAATATGACGCCGACATCTTCCCGCCCGACTTCGACTTGTCGACGCTCCGGGTGCCAGTGTGGCTCGCCACGCATGCGACGGTCAAAGCGAACACCGGGGGCAACCCTCACATCACAGACGATCACGGCGATATGGCCATCGCCGATTACGGCCCAAAGCAATTCAGCAGAGGCCGCTACTGGATCGTCGTTTCATAGAACGAGGGCCAGATCGACGCTCGACCAATCTACACCTACCACGACCACGGCTTGGAAGGGAGGATCCCGATCGAGAGAGATGTCCACAGCTCGGCCAAGCCGCTGCACGCAACGGCGACCTTCAACAATCAGAACGAGCAGTAGTAGGTCGTTGAGGTCGGGTGGATGGCGCCGGGGCCGAGGGAGCTGAGGAGGTTGCGGTGGTCAATGTCTCACGGCAGGAGACGTGACCCTAAAAAGATGGTGTGAGTCGGCTCATTGGCAGGCTGACGGACACCTCTGCCGAGACCTTTCTGCGGAGGTGTTCTAATGTGATGTAGTGGGTCAGGGGCCAGAGTGGACCAAGGGGCGACTCATTCGAATGGAGTTGTCACCAGGTGATCTAATTCCGCAAAGCACGGGGAAGATGTAGCAGCGACGGTGCGTGTGAATACCGGAATCCAAAATTCTATCCCTATTTTTACCCCCACAACCGCACCCTGTCTAATAAACCTCAAGCACATACCTCCCCTCCTCCTTCAACCTCTCAATCTCCTTCCGCCCATCAACCTTCTTTCTCTTCCCGGCCCCCTCAACCCTCACCGCCTCCTCCAACACCTCCGTGACATCCGGCACCGGCCACGTCGGCCCACACAGATAGAACGCGCCCTCCTCGCGCAAATACGCCCTCCGCAACTCCCCGAGCGAATCCCGCATGACGTCCTGGATATACACCTTCTGCGGCTGGTCGCGGGAGAAGGCGCGGCCGAGCAGGGTGATGACACCCGCGTCGCGGTAAGCCTCCCACTCCTCGCCGTAGAGGTACTCCTCGCGCTGGTGGCGGGAGCCCATGTAGAGGAAGCAGTCGCCGATTTGGTGCCCTTGCTGGCGCTGGTAGGCACGCTCTTGAATAAAAGCGCGGAATGGGGCGAGTCCGGTGCCGAGGCCGGCCATGATGATGGGTTGGGTTGTCAGGGGCGGGAGCTTCATGACGGAGGGTTTGATGGAGACCGTGACAGGGGCGCCAATGGGGAGGGCGTTGAGGTAGCGCGTCGCGGAGCCGAAGCGGTCGCGGCCTGAGGGGTCGACCCAGTTGACTGTGACGATAAGGAGGGAGATGGAGTTGGGGGTAGCCTTTTGGGAGGAGGCGACGGAGTATTCGCGGCGTTTGATCGGGGAGATGAGTTTGATGAGGTCGTGGAAGGCGGGGTGGGCGGACGGGAATTCGATGAGGAGATCGGCGTAGGTGACTGTGTCGACTTCGGCACGGCGCTTGAATTCGAGGGCTGCTTCTTGGTTGCCGCCCGTACCGAGCATGAGGAGCTGAGTTTTTTCGGCTTCGGACGTGGCGAAGGCGGAGAGGGCTTCGTAAAAGCGCTTGGGGGGGCGGCCGAAGAGGTCGACATTTTGGAGCAGTGACTGGTAGACGGTGCGATTTTCCAGAACGTTGGGGTCATCACGAGAGGGGACCTCGACGATCTCGTCCGGGTTGAGGCCGTACCACTTCATAAACTCCGTCACTTCGGTGCTGTCGTTCTCCGGGTGGATTCCAAGCGCCTCGCCAATCTCGTACTTGACACCGCTCGTGCCCAGGTCGAACTCGATGTGGAAGATGTTGCGGTCGTAAGTCTCGGGCGTGAGACGCTTGTGCTCCTTGACGTGAACAATGGAGGTCTTCACGCCCAGGTCCGGGCGGAGGGCGCTCTTTGTGCCGTATGCCTCCTTGAAGGCCAGGCCCTTCGCCGCGGTGGCCCAAGTCTGAAGGAGTGTCGGAGGCTCCTCCTCCACAGTCTCAAACGGCACGAAGCTGTTGATCGTCAGATCCTCTGGCGGAGGAATAGCCTCGTTCGCTTCCAGCTCCAGCGTCAACCAGGTCTCGTCAACCTGGACCTTCTTCAACGCCAGATCCAAATCCTTGGCCAGCGTCTCCAAGATATCGCCACCCGCCTGCAGCTTCTGCAGACCCTTCTCATACACGTCCGGACGAGCGACCTTCAAGAAAGCCAGCTGCAGCAAGAAGTTCGCCAGCTCCGGCTCCTCGCCCACCTTCGCACTCGCGGCGGGATCCAGCACCATGAACTCCACTTTCTTCAGCGCAAGCGTCTTGCGGACGAACGCGCTGACCTTCTTCTCAACCTCGTCGTCCTTCCACCCCGGCGCCTTTACAATCAGCGTCCCACCCTCCTTAATACTGTCCAGGACGTTGAACTCGCCAAGCAGCTTCTCTGCGCCCACGACCGCCACGTCCGCCTCCTTCACCGCATAAGGCGCCTCAATACTCTTACTCGAATACCGCAGATCCGTCCTAAGCGTCCCCCCCTGCGCCAAGTTGTCGTGCCCACTGCGCACAGCAACGTTCAGCGAATCGTCATCCGCCAGCAAACGCGCGACCATCTGCGGCGCGGCGGCCGTGTCGCTGGCATCCACGTCCCAGAACGAATACTGCTTCTTCTCGCCGCCGGCGAGCTGGAGCGGCTGCGCGGCCGTGCGCTCGTCACCGGGCTTGGCGCCAAATTGACGCAGAAGAGTTTCCATTTTCGCCACGGTCCAGACGGTTTCGCGCGCGTATTTGACGTCGAAGACTTTCTGCTCCTGGCCTGAGGCGAGGCTCTGGAAGTTGACCGCGGCTAGCACGTCGGCGTACAGGTGGCTTGAGACCGCGGCGTCGGCCACGGCGGGCTGGTCCGCGACCTGGCCCAACACAGTGACCTGGCGCGCGGAGGGAGGGAGCGCAGCGACAAACTCCTCCTCTGCGAAGGGGCGGTAGACGCGCACGTTGATGACGCCGACGGGGACGTCCTGTGCGGCGAGCGCGTCAGCGACTTGGGAGGCGAGGCTCGCCTCGACCGTGCCAAAGACGACCAGAACGGCGGAGGGAGTCTGGTGGCCGTGGTATTCGAAAGCCTTGTATTCGGTCCCGAGCTCCGCATTGAACGCACTCAGCACGCGGCCCAGCTTGCCCTCGTTCGTGAGACGCTTCGACGCCAAATCGTCCTTGACGTTCTTGAGCACGGCGTCGTACGTCCGCTTCACGCTCGCCACATTCAGCACGTCAATGACTCTCGTAGTTTCCCGGCCAACACTGATGCCGTCGAACGCATGCACCGTCGGCAGGACGCCCGCCAGCACCATCCCAAGTAGCGCCATATGCTGAGCCTCGAACGCACTCTTGCTCGACACGAGCCCCAGCCCCAACTCCTCCGCAAGCCCCATAGGCGTGCAGTAATCCGTGACCAACCCCGTCCGGCTCTCCGCCACATACCCCACCGCGCTCACTTGCAACGCCGTCGGGCTGGCGACACCATAAAGCAACGCCAGCTGATCCAGCGACGCGCGCATCAGCTCCAGACTCCCGCTGCTGGCCAGCACGCTCTGCGGCACATGGCGCTTCTTGACGTCAAAGTCCGGGGAGAACATGTAGCCGAGGGCAACGGCGCCAGCGCCCTGGCGGGAGTCGAGCGCGTGCAGGGCGGGGACATTGCCGGCGGCGTTTTGGGCGGCGGCGGCGCGCCAGCTGCGGGCAGCGAGGTCGAGGTCGAAGGTCGCGGGGGTGTAGGTGAAGAGGGTGTCGGAGAGGGCGTAGGCGACTTGTTGGGCGAGGGTTTGAGGCGTGAGGTAGGTGGGGCCTGAGAGGGTGGTGAGAGGGGGGGGATGGCCGAAGGGAAGGGCGCTGGAGGGTTTCTGGGGGTTGGTAGTGGTGGTGGTGGCGGGGCCGGTCGAGTCGGCGGTTTGGAGGTGCATGGTTGCGGGGAAGTTTGGCTGCCGAGTGTGGGACAAGGCGTGCCGGGACGCTGAGAAACGAGGGGAAAACGAGGGAAGAGGTGTGGGAAAGAGGACGAAGGAGGGTCAACAGTCAACAGCGCAAGATCTCATACAAAGAGGCGACATCGGGCCCTATCTCATCGTCCCCCACGCCCCACCACCACACTTTGTTCCCGCTGAGAAATCGGACGCGTCGGCAATTCCATTCGTCAATGACTGCGAATTGCGTGCTCACCGGCTAGGGAAGGTCGGCCGAGGAGTACCTGCTTCCACTTTGGGAAATTCTTCACCTTCGTCTCGGTGGGATAACTCTCTATACTTCTCACAGAGGACAGTCACAGTAATGGATGCCCATTCGCAGTCAATGGAGCAAGTTCGCTTGACCTCTGAGAACAGTCACGCGAAATTCCGCCTGACATCATCCATATGCATCTTTCAACTCGCGCTCGAACAGCACACACCTGTGAAAATTGAACTTTCGTAAAGAATACCGCCATGCTATCTGCCGCCTAAATGCTCTCGTCATGATCCACTGTCCGAATCCCTACTTTCTATGATACAGTACCAAGAATCTACACGGCTCCCGAAGCAAATACACTAAATAGCGAATATCAGAGCAACGCCTGCTAGCCCCGGTGGCGATGCTGCGCCCAAGCGGGCAAAGTGGGTAGTCTTTTCGACGAAGCTGTTTCACATGGGAGTGCTCGTATGCAAATATTGGCGTATTGATCGGCGCATCGAATTTCTCGCCGGCGCAGTCTCATGGAAGCGAGTATGACGGGCTAGCTGGGTCATAAAGCACTTCAGCGCGACGACGCTTGTTTGTCCGGACGCGTCGAATGCGAAGTGTGAGCCCAACAAGACAGCCGAAGACAGCTAGACAAACGGTGATCTGGCTGTGTGAAGCGAAGTTCTGAAGCAATCCGGGCAGGGCAGTGAGGTCCGGAATAGATGTCGAAGTCGCGAAGGCGGAGATGACTGCGAGAAAATTAGCTTTGGAAGTCACTGCGTTGGGAGTCTCTGCGAGAGCACAAACCGATGCCGCTAGCGATTGACGCCGCTAGGTTGCTCAAAATTCCGAGGCATGTGACGTGATTGAGAATCGCAAAGGCGAACAAGCCACCAATAATGAAGCGCAAGACCGACGAGGCCACAGTCTGGAGATCCGGAAAGAGCATGCCAGCCACGCCAAACAGCTCCAGCGCCTCATTGACGCTTCGGATGGTGCTCAGAGTGTAGTTGGCGGCAGCCTGCTGCTCACGCTCCCGTAGTGCTGCATCCGCATGCAGTTGGGCCTGTTGCTGCCCCAGCTGACGAACCATGTTGAGAACTTTGGGCAACTCTTCGCCGGTCAGAGAGCCGACTTGGAGGTCAAAAGTCTGTAGTAGATCGGTAAGGCCATGGACGACTTGATAGCTGCCTTGGAGCTCTGTTACGAGCTTACCAACGACCTGTGTCAAGCCGGCTTGCATCTGAGCTTCCATGAATTGCATGGCGCTCGCAACGTCCGAAGCTTCTTCTGATACCGCAGCGATACCCTTCTTGTATTGTTCCAAGCCAGCGCTGATCGCTGACGTGAGCTCATGGACCAGTTCGTCTGTTCGTTCCTTGTTGTCTTTGATACCGTTTCTACTGAGGTCAAGTTGACCCGCCACGTCATTGAGCCTGTCCTCCACCACGTCGACCCATCCATTCATCCGCTTCTGCGCCAGGTCCCAGTCGGCCCAGAAACGCTCCATCCGATCGAGCGCATCTTGGTGCTCGGCCGCTACCTCGCGTTGAAAGACCCGTATGCCAGCCACGACGTCGTGAAATTGCTCTCTCATCTTTATTGACTCCTCATACGCATCCTTGAGTGACCCGGTTGTCCCAGCAGCGGTTTCGGCGAGTATCTTCGCCACGTGCAGCTGCTCGTCCTTCTCAATCTCGCTTCGCATGGCGCGGCACATGACGACGGCATTCTGGCGGTTGTTGCTGTAGCTGGTCCAGCTCTGAGGCATGCCACCGAGAGCTGCCTTGCACTGTTTCAGGTTTGCCTCGGTAATATCGTCATAGTGCTTGAAGCGAGTGGTGGGCTTGGATGCTTTGTTCCCGCGAAGGAACCCTGACAAGCCAGGCGGTCTGCCCGATTGTGCTGTAGGAATAAAAGCCTGGCACGCAGATGGAATCAAGATCTCCGCCCCGCTGAGTTCGCATACGGCGAGACGCACGCCATAAGCATCACATTCCGCCTGAACGGAGAGGTCTGAGTTGTGCGTGCTATAGGACTCGTCGCCTACACTGCCTTCAAGCGTGGAGCACGAATGCAGTAGCGCGGAGGCAGCGATCTTGTAGCATGAGGGCATCCGCTCAATGTTCTTGATGGTGGCGAGGGACTGTTTCAGAGCTTCAGGAATGCGCTCCATTCCGAACTCGCTGTCGGTGTTCATATGTATCGTGCTGTTCTTAGGGGGTGGAATGACTAAGCCCCACGTTAGTGGATTCATGAAGCGTAATCGCGACATTGCGATAAAGCGTGACAAAGTATCAACAAACCTATGCTGTTGCCTGGATGCGGTGATGCTGCGGCAGATTGACCGGCCAACAGGCACAGCGCGAGCAACCTGCGTTGGGAACGTATCATCGTGATGATAATGAGGGTGCAAGTCGAATGCAGCCAGAGCGCAGGTTTCTAGCTCGACAGTGGCTGAGACCAAAGAGGGCGTTGTTGAATTGCCAGTTTGGTCGAGATGTGATAGAAAAGTCATATACTCATGCTTGCGATGGTTGAAGACGTTTTCGAGTCCGGTAGATGCGATTTCAAGTAACAGTGGAGACGGAGACAAGTTGTTGCCTTGTTGGAAGGCGACAAGCAGCTGGCTGATATGATCTGGTGAGCCCGAAGTTCGCGTGTCTCTTCATGTGTATGAGGATCTGCTGTCATGTGCGTCTTCACTGTGAAGCTCGACTCGACGCCTGATGAGAGCTTCAGACGAGTGAAGTGAAGAGGAGCGATGAATAGACGAGACGGGACGAGATGAGGTCGGGATGCCCGAGAGGCCGCGAACATGGCCCGTGCGCATTCCGGCGGAGAGTTCGCGACCTCCGATGCAACCAGACCTCACAACCCACTGCACCACACCCAACAATGGCGACCTCAATACCCTGCGGGCGCTCCACCTTCGCGCTCCGCCACGTCTTCACCACCACCCCGAAATCATCCACCTACACCCTCCCGACCTTCCTCATTCCAGCCCTTACCTCGGCCCCCAAAACCTCCCAGCGCAGCAACTTCTCCACGACCCCCGCCCGCCCCTCGAAAATCGGCCGCGCGCCCCTTTCCCTCCCACCAGATGTCACCTTCACCGTTCACACGCCCCATCCACCGCGCCAGGGCCGCAGCATCAGCCGCACACAACCCGACAGCCATGTTGCGATCGAGGGCCCGCTGGGCAAGCTGAGCATGACGATCCCGGCGTACATGAGCATTGCTGAGGACGCGGCGACAAGGCAGCGGACGCTGAGTATTCTGGATCCGGAGGACAAGAAGCAGAAGGCCATGTGGGGTACGTTTATGAGCACGCGAAGAATCGCGGAGTGAGGGTGAGATTCGGGGTCGTCTGTGCTGACGAGTGATCACTCTGGACGTAGGGACTGTGCGCGCCTACCTGCACAACCACATCCTGGGCGTCAGCGAGGGCCACACCGCCATTCTGCGCCTGGTCGGCGTCGGCTATCGCGCGACGGTTGAGAGCAGCGCAGTGACGAAGCAGCCCGAGTTCCCGGAGCAGAAGTTCGTCTCTCTGAAAGTCGGGTACTCGCATCCGATCGAGCTGCCGGTGCCTGTTGGCGTGAAGGCGAGCTGTCCGCAGCCAACGCGGATTCTTCTGGAGGGCGTGGAGAGGGAGGTGGTGATGGCGTTTGCGGCGCAGATTCGCGCGTGGCGGAAGCCCGAGCCCTACAAGGGGAAGGGGATTTTCGTGAACGATGAGACGATTAAGCTGAAGGCGAAGAAGATCAAGTAGAGATTGGGCGAGCGAGCGGGTATGTATTATTGTACAAACTACTACTTTCCAGCCTCACTTCCTCCCTGAGCAGAGCGCTATCATCTCACTCATAGTTGGAAGCGTCTCGATCAGCGTGGCATCAGTCCTTCGCGTGGCCATGGTCACCACGTGAAGGCTCGCAGCTTAACGCTGGAATCACTTCTCTGTGTCATCTGTGACCGCAGAAGATCTGGTGATGTCTCACTTCACATCAAGCTCACTGTGCACGCCCACTCTCGAAAGCATTGCTGATTACAGAATCACCACAAGAGTCGTCCATATCACGTGAGGGTCGTGTGCCCGTCTCACGAGGAGCAAGTTGTAAGCCTTCTCACTGCCGCAGGAAGACGGTCAAGCTCAGGAGCCCGGCGCGTAAGCAATTCTACTAGGTGGTGGTTCTGATAACCGCCATGAGCAACACGCACGTCGGGATCTTGCAGTGGGTATAGACGTCGGACTTATTCGGATGATAGTTAGTATGTGGCCAAGAGACGGAGTCCGCGCAACCCGAGCCATGAGAGACACACAGGCCCGCAAGGCTGCTGTAGCTTTGCAAGGCGCAGGGTTGAGAGATGAAGTTGGGAATATGCGAGATCGCGCCCCGGTGTTCTCAAAAGCATTCTTATGTCAGCGCTCAGCTGGCTGCATCGTCAGCCTGAGAGAAAGCGTTCGGACGTTCGGCAAATTGAATTTGCGTTTACACACGCATTGTTTCCCACGAACCGTCGGCAAATGTTATTTTATGCCAGTGGCGGCGCAAGGAAGCAGCGGGCAGTGCCCGCCGAGCCGCCTTGCCGTGGCGCATCCGCGAAGATGACATCGTCAGCCACCCATCCTGTTCGTCTCGCGTATTCGCGAATTCACTTTCCACTCGTACGGTATACTCGATACAAGCCACGAGTGCGGCTACCACACGCGTTCGCCATGGCAAAGCCTCCCGTTGAACATGTTCCACGTTGTTTGCTGACATCGACAAGTGTTTACTTCAGCCCTCATGGCAAGGCGACGTCCTTTATACCGCCGCGGACGTTGGCGGGGAGTCTGCCCAGGCCGGCTGTGTTGTTTCCTTCGCATCCTCCGAGCCTTTCTCTCCGTTTCATAACTAGGCGTTGCTTCATAAACCATATCTACCACGGCGGCGACGGCGAGAGGAGTAGTGGCTGCTGACAGCTTTTCTCCTTTTGCTTTTGCATCACCGGCCCTCTCTCCTTCATCCTCTCGTCCACTCTTCTCCTTTCTCATTATTCCTGCATGACATCATACACCACACATTGATCGCGCCTCATGAAGTATTCTTCCTACGCGCAGGTCGCCAGCGCGGCCGCGCTCGCTACTTCGGGAGGTGAGTCCATGCCCAATCACCCGTCCATCACACGCGACACAAGAGCTGACTCGAACCCTAAGCGAACGCAGCAGCCCTACACGAAGGTCTCTCGCCCACAGCCGTCGAACTCCTCGCCCGCGCTCTCCCCGCCAACGCCCCGAATGGCTACACCCCGCAGGAGAACAACTGCCCCGACGACTCCCCCAGCATTCGATCCGCCTCCTCGCTTTCCGACCAAGAGACCAACTGGCTGCAAAAGAGACGCAATGCGACTGTGAACCCTATGCGCGAGCTGCTTGGGAGGGTGAACATTGAAGGCTTTGACGCCGATTCGTGGTTTGATGAGCACCAGGACAATGCCACAGCGCTGCCCAACATTGGTATCGCGACGTCAGGAGGCGGGTACAGGGCGATGCTGAACAGTGCGGGTGTGATCTCGGCATTTGACAGCCGCTCACCGGGATCCATGGAAGACGGGCATTTGGGTGGTCTGCTGCAGTCAACCACCTATCTGGCGGGTCTGTCCGGAGGTGGGTGGCTGGTCGGGTCGCTGTACACCAACAACTATTCCTCCGTGAGCGATATCATTGCGAGAAACAGTGGAGGAGACGATGCCGGTAGCCTGTGGCAGTTTGGCAACTCCATCCTCGAGGGCCCCGAGGGCGACAGCCTTCAACTGCTCGACACCGCCGGGTATTACACGACGTTGTACGACAACGTTGACGACAAGTCCGACGCTGGGTTCAACACCACCATCACCGACTACTGGGGCCGCGCGCTGAGCTTTCAGCTTGTCAACGCCACCAACGGTGGGCCGCAATACACGTTCTCTTCAATTGCTGAGCAGGACTTCTTCGCCAACGGAGATGCGCCAATGCCTTTTTTGGTCGCTGACGGCCGTGCACCCGGCGAGATGATCATGCCCGGCAACTCGACTGTCTACCACTTTGACCCTTGGGAGCTCGGAACCGAAGACCCGACTGTCTACGGCTTTGCCCCCCTCAAGTACGTCGGCACCAGATTTTCTGACGGCGAGCCGCGTAATGACGATAATTGCGTCACGGGCTTTGACAACGTCGGTTTTGTCATGGGCACGTCCAGCTCCCTCTTCAACATGGCCCTCACGACCATCAACTCGACCCAAGTCGAAGGCTTCTTCACCAAAGCCCTGCAAGACGCCATTGCCAACATCTTGGTCGACGTGGGCGAGAACAACTACGACATTGCCGACTACCCAAACCCTTTCTACGGCTACCATAACGAAACGAACCCTAACGCCGACTCCTCGCAGCTCATCCTCGTTGACGGCGGCGAAGACCTCCAAAACATCCCGCTCCACCCCCTCATCCAACCCTACCGCGCCGTAGACGTCATCTTCGCCGTCGACACCTCCGCCGACACCAACGAGACCTACCCGACCGACTCCTCTGCAGCTAACTGGCCCGACGGCGCCTCCCTCGTCGCCACCTACCGCCGCTCCCAGACCTCGATCGGCAACGGGACGGCCTTCCCCGCCGTCCCCCCCTCCTCCACATTCCTGTCGCGAGGCCTCAACAACAACCCCACCTTCTTCGGCTGCGACAGCTCCAACTTCACCAACACCAGCTCCGCCTCCTCCGACTCCAATCCCCCACCACCACTAATCGTCTACCTCCCCAACGCCCCCTACGTCTACGCTTCCAACATCTCCACCTTCCAGTACTCCTACAACGACACCGAGCGCAACGCCCTCGTCTCCAACGGCTACGCCCTCGCCACCCAAGGCAACGGCACCCTGGACGAAAACTGGGGCGCGTGTGTCGGGTGCGCCATCATGCGCCGCGCCTGGGATCGGGAGGGCGCGGAGTATCCGAGCGGGTGTGAGGCGTGCTACCAGCAATACTGCTGGGACGGGGAGGTGAGCGGGGATGAGTACGGGGAGTACTCGCCGCAGCTGAAGCTGGCGGACGACGCAATACAGGTCGCGGACAGTGGGGTTGGGCGTTTGGCAGTCGGACTGGCGGGATTTGGGATGGCGGCTGCGATTGGGTGGGCGGCGCTGGTGTAGTGCGCTCGGGGGGGTTTGGGG
>JAWXCT010000095.1:418749-437430 GCA_034509035.1 Saxispiralis lemnorum
GGGGAGGAGCTGAGGGTTGAGGCGGAAGGGCATGGTAGGTGGCCGTGTGCGGTGGGTGGGGGGGTCGCTGAGGTCGAGAGATAAAGTAATTTTTGCGAGGGCAAGGTAAAGTACTGGCAATTGTAGGAGGTGAAGTACAAGAAAGAGCTGGGTTTCTTCTCCTTCCGCCGCTCAGAGGTTACGTTAAATGACGTCAATGAGGACGCGATGAACGACTTCGCGAAAGAGGGCCGAGGCCGCGCCGTCCGCTGTAGACATTGATCACAACGATGAGAGAATGCGAACGTAGAAGGACGAGCGCCAAGCGCCTTGAGCATCCGCGATCAGTAGTCGGCCGGGGACAAGTAATGCGTCTGCTAACATGAAGGTAGCCGTAGATGTATTTTCAGGTTGAGGTGTGTTTATAGCAGGTACCGAATTGTTTTCAGAGTACGGACCTCAACAGCCATAGCCTTGCTTCACTCATCCATCCCATCAACAAACACTACGGCGTTCCCAGCTTCACCAGCGTGATGCTGTCTATGTGTCATATCAACCAATGCAGCGTGCACGTTTTCTTCCCCCATCCCAAACCGTCCGGCGACCCATTTTGTTGGAATTTCTCGCTCCCACTGTTCAATTGGAGGCTCTGCCTCATGCCGCTCGTACGTCAGCAAATGTTGCTTCATCCAGGCCGCAGTCACTAGGATTTCCGTGACATTGAATCGGTTCAGCGGCTGCCCCACCGGACAGTAGCGTCGGAAAGTGCGCTCCAGCACTCTTGGGCCCGCGTATTCCTTCAGCCCTTGACGAAGCGCTACAAGCTCAGACATCTTCCAAGGTAGCGCCATAGCATGATCGACCAAACTTGGCGGAGGGCCGACGCGTGTGCCGAAGAGTTCCTCTCTCTCGAAAAGGTCGCCATTGGCGTCTGTTTCGAGCTCATGCCGAGGTACCCGCAGATGGTCGAGTTTTGTGCGTCTTGGGATGCCGCCCTCGGCCCAGCGCCGCTCTTCGTGAAGATTCTGCCACTGCTTGCGAGCGGCGAAGATGCGAGCTTGCTCAGCTTTCTCGAGTTCCTCCTGCTCAAGGAGCAATGCATAGTCCTCGGCCTCCGCTTGGCGTCGTTCGCGCTCTCGACTGAGGTCGTCATATTCTCGAATTTTTCTAGAAAAGTCCTTGCGCACGCTCCGCAGAGGCGTGAGCACGTGACGCTCGACCGGCTGCACGACATTGAACTTCGAGAGTGGTCGCGGATTGTATTTCTTCGCCGATTCAATAAGCTTGCATACAAGGTCGACAACATCATTCACAGTGCGTAAGCTTTCGATTGAGATTTGACCTTGATTGCCATGGATGTCGTCCAGAAATTCGAAGTAGAAAATCACGCTTCTGAGAAGCATCACGAGGGCTGGCACCATGTGAAAGTAGATATCCGTAGCCCGAGCTTGGTCACCCCGCCGCTCGCGGCAAAGTCCATTAATCTTCCCGGGAATAACCTCGTTCAGACGTCGACGAAATTCTCTTTCGAGTGTTGTGTCTTCGGCGTCTGTGCGAAGCCTCACGCACTGCTCTTGAGCCTTCTGGCATTGCTTGATGGCCCTTTTAACGTCCGCATCTCTGAGTTCAATGTGGTTCTGGTCTTGAACATTGCCATTGACCACGTTGCACCCGATGTTGCCGAGGCTGCTGTATACATCCCGTATCACATCCCATCGCCCGTAGAGTCGACGCCCCTCATGCTCCGCACGTTGCCGTTTTTGCGAGCTATTTGCAAGTGGCGTGTCGTCGGCAGCGCGCTTCAAACCCTGCGCGTTCGAAGAGGTAATGGCGTGAGGTCGTCCTTGGGAGACGTTTGCTTGCTCCTTCTCGCCAAATCCACATTCGTCCTGATTGGCGTCCTGTTGACCACCGCTGGCATTTGACGCGTCAAGATCCAAATCCTCGGAAGGTTCACTCTCAAATGGCCCATCTTGGGCTACCCGGCTTTCCCACTGCATGGTTTCTGAAGCCTTTCCGGCTGGTTGTCGTGATGCAGCTGCGAGTTGCGCTTCCCTTGTACCGGCCATCTCTCGATCCGGGGCCGCACAATGGTCCGACATATATGAGCTATCATCCTGTTCAGAACGATGGCTGTCGGCTGTTGGCTGCCGGCGGTTTGTTCGAGAATCCTGTCTGGAAGCCTTTTGAGCTGGTCGTCGTGCCGTAGCTGCCTGGCGTTCAGTCCCTGATCCCACCGGCTCTTGACTAGAGCGCACATGACGGTTTGGAATAAGGGATCCATCGATTTTGTCCTGCTCCGAGTAACGAATCTCGACTACTGGCTGCCGATTGTTTGTTGGAGGTATCTCTATCCTTGGGGACCTTGCTTTTCTACCTGAGGATCCAGGTTGATCGAGTGCTCTGCTGCCTTTGCCTTCGCCCTTTGTCGCCGGCGTCGATTGCTCGACTCCCTCTGAGCCATCTGTAGATGCAAGATGTGAACTGGTCGGCGGGTATAAACCTTGCTTTGATTTTATGGCCTGACTTGCGCCCCTTAGAAAAGGTCTAGGCCCGTTTGGACGTCTTCCTCTTTCGACCCTCGCCGACCTCCGTCGTATCCCTTTGGGGCTCGTAGGCTGCGCGCCTTCAGGTTGTTCAGCGGCAGCAGCCCCATCATGTACATCGCTGTCTTCAAACCCCGACTCCGCGAATTGAGCGACGACGATCGTGTCTTCGTGCCGGTCGCCTACGTCCCCATCGTCCTGCCTCTCACTTCCCTCTTCATCATCCTCCGTTCTGCGCGACTGCCGGACGATATGCTCCGGGACGTGATCCTTGTAAAGAGCCTCATCTGTAGCAGCTGAGTCTGGAGCCGGTGCGATTCCATGCATGTCCGATGCTGCCTTTCTGCGTAGTGATCTCTTTTCCTTCGAGACACTATCTAGTCCATTTTGCATCGGAGGTACACCGCTGGCCTGGAGCCTTGCAAGGTTAGCCTGCTCCACCGCCCAAGCCGTCGCCTGCTCCCGCTCCTGCCGCTTTGTCGCACACTCCTCATTCTTCTCTTGCTGCCGAGCTCTGCGGGCTTTCTTTAGAGGCGAGAACTGGGGAGCCTCCTTGGACGGCTGAGCTCTGGCAGGCATCGCTTTTTCGGGAGACCCGTGCAGCTCGTCATAAGCCGACTTGCGCATTCTTTGAGCTGGCCCCTTGTGCATCCTACGCTGCACACCTTGGGTCCCTCGGGCCAGTAGCGCTCCGCGCGTGGAAATATCCTTTCTGAGCCGAGTAAGCTTGCCCAAAGAGCTGCGAGGGATCGATGCGTCGCCCATGGCTGCAGTAAAATGTACTGCGTCAAAATCGTGTGGAGGCGGAGAGGCAAAGAGGGGGTATCTTGTGTCGCAGTCGACTCGCGCAGGCTGACGACGCGCCAAACCTGCGGTCACGTGCTTTCGCGTATCTCCTACCTGATGATACCTGAGGACACATGAACCACAACCAGCCTTGCCACAATCACACATCTTCGGGGACCAGCCACATCACCAAAACCCCCAGAGCCATCTTGCGGCATGTGAGAACATAGGTTTGGACCACACGAAGCGATCATGGCGGCCAACGGCCCCCTCCTTCCCCGTCTCCAAACCCCCCCAAGTCACCCCTACATCCAGCCGAAGAAGACAATAAACACCGGAGAAGACCTCACCTTCTTTCTCTCCTCTGTGGCCTATCGGGATTTACAAACATGGATTCTTCAGCTCAACCGCTCAATGTTCCCAGCGAAACATCACAGCGGCAAAATCGAAGACTGCAACCGTGACCAGCCACCTGATTACGGCAAAACCATTCAAAGCTTGCAAGACCTAGTAGAAGACTTCAAAGGCTTTGTCAAAGATGCACCCCCTGATACTGGACCTCGTAGATTCGGGAATGTCGCGTTCAGGGCATGGATGAAGATGGCCGAAGAACGGTGCGAAGAGGTACTTTCAGCGCGACTTGGCTGGACCCTGGAGTCTCTCGTTGGTCCTGGAGGCCTCGATCGGGTCAAGGGCGAGCTTGCGGCGTATTTAATGGGAAGTTTCGGCAGTGCGCAGAGACTAGATTACGGGACTGGGCACGAGCTGAGCTTTCTGGCGTTCTTGGGCGGCTTGTGGAAGATCGGGTGCTTTGAGCATGGAGAAGAAAGAGCAATCGTTGTGGGTATCGTGCAACCGTAAGTGTTGGTCGATCTTCTGATACCAATTGCGTCCGCAGTAGCTCAAGAGTATCGCTGACGACCTCGCAGCTATTTGAATCTCATTCGCCACCTTGTCCTGACCTACACTCTCGAACCGGCAGGGTCGCATGGCGTCTGGGGGCTCGACGACCACAGTTTTGCTCCTTACATTTTCGGCTCTGCGCAGCTGGGACCTCCCGTTTCTTCTGACATTGCAGCGCCGCCAACCGAAGGATCTCATCCCGACGCTCCCTCGCCCACCGCCGTCACTGACAAGCCTCTGGTCGCTACCTTTCAACACACAAATATGTACTTCTCTGCAATTCAGTTCATCTACGATGTCAAGCGGGGGCCCTTTTGGGAACATTCGCCTGTCCTCTACGACATCTCCGGCATCAAGGACGGCTGGGGAAAGATCAACAAGGGTATGCTGAAAATGTACGCTGCCGAGGTGCTTGGGAAGTTCCCTGTCGTTCAACATTTCGTGTTCGGCAGTCTATTCGCGTGGGAGACGGATGCGACGTCCATTGGGGGCGGTGCGGGCAGCGTACACGTGAGAGAGCAGGTTGGCGCAGGCAGAGGAAGGAGTATGGATGTGCCTGACGGGCCACCGGCTGGCGTAGGAGGCGGGAGCTCGGCGGGTACCACGGCACCTTGGGCCAAGAGTGGTGGCAGCAGCATGCCAGGCGGGATGGACATGCCGTCTGCAAGAGGGCCTCCTGCTGGTGGCGCAAGCGCTCCGGGACGTAGGTCGCTTCTGCCGGGCGGGTTGGCAAAGGGTCGCACCCCTGCGCCGTGGGCATCAAATACCAAGGCACCGACCCCCGGTGGGCCAGGGCCTCCTGAGGGTCCAAAGAGAGACACACGGTGACGAATCGATGCTAGCGACGACAGAGAATGAAACGCGACTGCGTATTCACGATGCGTGTTTCCTCATCTATTCGATCGCTCTGTTGCGTTCGGAATGGAATACCAGGTTCTGGCCTGTGCCTTCTAGCTTCGGCCTATTCTCTCGACTCGAGTTTCTGATCGTACGCGAGCACTGCATCGAGCAGTACTTGCGTTCCGAGAGCACTGCGACAGCATCAGCACAAGCGGTGGAAATGAACACTCAGCGCCCGACCTACCAGTGTTCTTGTGTTGAATACTCCGAAGGATGGTGCGACATTCCATTTCTTGATGGAATGAAAATCATCGAGGTTGGACATCTGTAGGAGGTGTTGACGCTGTCGTGGCCGGCGCCAGCCGGTAGCTCGCGATATCCACCTGCACCTACCCTTGAGACCGCGGCGTCTCTCACGACACCGATGCACTCCTCGTCGAATTTGACGGCGGGGCTGCGCCAGATCTCACTGATGTCGATTTTGCAACCATGCTTCCTGGAGATGGCCTCCAAGCTCTCACGGATAAGCTGTTTCATGTGATCCATGGTGCCGTTGCTCAGATGTTCGATATCAACGCTGAAGGTGGCTTTTTCGGGAATTGTTCCTGGACTCTGAGGACTCGATCGGAAGACACCGACCGTCGTCACGCCGTTCTGCTCCAACGCGATCTCGTTGACTCTCGAAACCATCTGTGCGGCCGCGAGCAAAGCATCTGAACGTCGATCGATGGGCGTCGTCCCGCAGTGCTGGGAGCGACCATGCACATCGACCATCAGCCAAGTCATACCCTGCACGCCCGTCACAACTCCGACAGACTTGTCTTCGTCCTCCAACACCGGTCCTTGCTCAATATGATACTCAAAATGCGCGCTTAGCGGGTTCTTCTCCCAACTTGCCTCAAGCTCTCCAAGGAATCCGATGGCTTTTAGTTCATCCTCAAATCGCAGTCCTTCCTCATCGCGATGCTCATACGCCTCTTGTAACGTAGCCTGCCCTGCCCACACCGCACTCGAAAGCATCCCAGTGGCAAACCTGGCGCCTTCTTCGTTCGTCCAGTTCACCACAGCAAGCGGCGCATACATCTCACGCCCGCTCTGCTCTAGCGTACGAAGAATCTCCAGCCCGGCCTGCACGCCCAGGATGCCGTCGTACCGGCCTCCGGCCGGCTGCGTGTCCAGATGCGAGCCGATGCCTATGGGAGGGATGGCGTTGTTCTTCCCCACGCGGGCTGCGAAGATATTGCCCATCTGATCAATCTTGACCTGGCAGTTGAGCTTTTGCGCTTCAGAGACGAACCATTCGCGGACGGACTTGTCCTCTTGGGTGAGAGCGAGGCGTTTGACGCCGCCTTCAGGAGTAGCGCCCCATTGCGCGGTGTGGTGGATGGCGTCCCAGAGGCGTGTGGAATCGATTGAGGGGCCTTGTGTGGATTGCCATGGCCTACTCTGGGAGAAGAAGCGTGAAGGTGTCAGCAACAAGGGAGCGGTGATCCTTCTTGAAACCGTTGGGAAGAAGCGACAGAGGCAGGACTTGGCTAGCTGACAACTCGCGAATGTATTCATGATGGCGTTCGACAGACGAAATTCCCTGGACTACGTGCTTGCAAGTGGCAAGGTAGCGGCTGTGTTGCTTTATGTGGAGCAGCTTCTCATTCTCAGGAGCCGCTCGAGACAGCTTTGCATGCGTTATCCCCAAAGCGGGTTCCCGACATTCGGAGACTTCCCATTTTCAATCGAGCTTCTAACATCACTTGCACAGAGCACACGGAACAACATGTCCATGAACGTAGCTCCCATAGAGTCAGCTGCCCCGCGACCATTGGTGCAAGATACAGTGCCGATGTATGCCTATCTTAGTCGCCCGGCGCTAAGGCGGGACCGATACAGTGCCAGGAAGGTGCGAGGGTAACGTTTGGTAGCGCATGCAACATCGCATGGGAATCTGAACAATCGTTCCACTGAACGCGGCTGGATAGAGGCGAAATTTTGGAATCCTTCGCCTACCGGGCAAGAAAGGCGGGGTTGCAAGGTCTCGTGACGATTTTGACGAAGGACATTCTTGGAAGAGTTGTCGATGCGGCTCAAGCGACTGGTACAGCGCCGATTTTACGCAGCATGCCCTCCGTTTGGCTTGAATGGGCATACTTCTTGAGTCGTGAAGTTCCGATAGCAATAATACAGCAGGCAGGTCAACAGCCGCTAGATTGGCACGCTGCTCGCATCCTTCTTGGTATCTCGAGCGCCGCAATGCATATAAGAGCCTCACTGTAGATCAACAGCACGGTATCTGACTGTTTGTGGCTCTTCTCATACCGTCAATCTGCTCGTCTACAGTTTGAAACGGATGCAACATGTTCAACATTCACCGCACCGCCGGCGTGGGCCCTCCAACAACAAGATGGCGGCTCAACCATCCGTTCATGCAGAACATCATTGCCGGGTACATTGGTACTGCTCTTTGTTATGCTTTCGTGCATGGTTGGCTGACCGCTCGCTCCAAAAAGAATGATGCTTTTCTGCCTCCCTGGCATCTATCTCGCTTTGACAGGGTTAGGTGCTGGTGGTGGGAGGCCTGAATCACAAGCCGTCGCTGCCAACGTCAATGCAATCTTGTACGGAGTGTTCTTCATGGTTGGCTGGTTCGGAGGCTCCGTAATGAATCTCATTGGGCCCAACTTCACAATGAGCTTAGGCGCAGTTGGCTACTCGTTTTACACCGGTCAGTCACATAGAGAACGGCTTTTGGACGTCGCTGATTTGAAAAGGTGGCTTATGGTACTTCGACCAAAGCGGCAACTCCTGGTTCGCGTACTTTGGCGGTGCTTCCGAAGGCGTCTCGGCAGGGTTGCTTTGGGCTACCGCGAATGCCATCGCCTACTCCTATGCCGAGGAAAAGGAAAAAGCGCTATACATGACGATCCAATGGGTCTTGTGCGAGACAGGCTCCACGCTGGCAGCTATCGTTGCTCTCGCGATCAACATGCAGGCCGATCAGCAGGCATCTGGAGCACCGAACGCCGTCTACATCGTCTTCGTTGTCATTCAGGTAGTGGCCATGATACTTGCGCTTGTTTTGTTGATCCGTCCAAAGAACGTTGTTCGTACGGATGGAACGAAGCTGGCGGTTTTCAAAGCGCCATCGTTGAAGAATGAGATGGTTGGAATACTGGATATGATCCGGGACTACAAGTTCATGATGCTTCTCCCTCCCATTCTCGCCGCTGAGATGGCGCTGGCATTGCAGAGCTCGCTGAACGGCTACTACTTCAACCTCCGGACGCGATCGCTGAATAACGTCATGTTCAACTTCATCCAGCTGCCAGCCAGTTTTTTGATGGTCTGGATCTTGGACAGCCCGAAATTTGGCGAGCGTAAAACCAGGGCTCTGATCGGCATCACTGTCATGGGAACAGTGACCCTCGGAATCTGCGCGGCGGAGGCCGGATGGCTGTCGATAAATGGCATTGACAGAACTGTTCCTGGGCCTTCGGTCGACTGGACGGACGGAGCGTTTGTTGGACCGTTCGTAATCTACACCATATACGGATCAGTGTACAGGTAAGGGGCGTTCACTGCTTGTACTCGATGAGTATTCGCTGATGTACTTGACAGCATTTACCAGATCGCGACCCAGTATGTCCTGACCGCTTTGACAAATGATCCCGAGCGCCTCGCGCGGATGGCAGGCGTGTTTCGAGGTGTAACGGCGCTGGGTATGATGTTCAGGTCAGTACAACTGCCTAATGTTGACATCAGGATCTTTCAGATGCTAACAATATTGTTCAGCTTCATCATCGACGGCAACGGCGGGTCTTACATTGCGCAGCTGATCTTCCAGTTCGTCTGTTACTTCATCGGCATCGTTTTCCTCTATATCGTCACCATCAAATGGGTGACCAACACAAACTACTTCCACGAGAACTCTGTCATTGTGCCAGAGCACGTCAAGCAAGAGGTCGAGATGGAAGGTAAGACAACGCATCAGGAGATTGAAGAGGAGCACAGGAAAGAAGCGGTCGAAGGAGAGAAGGCTGGCCATGATAATGCGTAAAAGGGCAACCTATCGCATTCGTCATCGAAAGTTCATATGTCCTTCGCATCTTGTGTCGCATGAATCCCAATGTTGTGGGTTCTCACCAGGCCGAAATAAATCGCCTCAGCCGTTGCCTCATTTGACGCCGCCTTGCTGATCAGTGTCGAATTTTTTGTTGTTGTTTCAGGTGCCTGAACACGTTAACAAGCAGCTGTTGCAAAAGGCATCGGTGTTCTGCTGTGGCGCGGCAAGATTCACTACAGCACGCACCTTCCTCGAAGGGAAAGCAATTTCATTACATGACCGTTCTCTCCAGAGTGGCGGACTCCAACATCGGCTTGCCTTCAAACTCACTTGTACTTTCCAGTCTGAAACTTCAGCTCAATTGAAGCAAGACCGAACTGATTAACGGCTACATTCCTCGCAATGGCATCAAGGACAACTCGGGCCCAATGCGAGAAACTAAGATTTGCGTTTCATCAACAATGATTCTATCTCCCGACCCCCGGAGCCACTAGAGCCGAAATGTTAGCGCAACGCTTGTGCTCCCAGCGACGCAAACAGACCGGACCTGGACGCAAATTACCTGTTGAAGTGGCTGGGGGGCGTGCGCCAATTAAAAACGTGTGCCATTAGAGCAACGACTTTGAATACTGGCTGCAATCGTTTTGGTCACTCAACGTGTTGGGAGATGGCGCCAAAAGTGCACTACTGAATCGCCCATTAGCGAGATTGAAGACGTGTTGCGAAGTTCAAGAGAACAAGCTGATTTTTCGATCAAAGATCATCTGTGAGGCAGAGAAGCGCCTTGAATTTGCTTGTTGACTGTTTCAATTTGCTTATCTCTGAGACCGTTTCAAATTCGACCAGGCCTTGTCTGGTCGCCTTGTCACCGTTTCTCCGAGCCCGCTACTGCCCACGCTTCACTTTACCGGATCCTTAGACTCCTTCAATGCTTTCCTTCCTTCCTCCGCGATATGTGCGGCAGAAAATGCAACTGCAGCTGCTCATGTTCGCGCACCTCTTCACTAAACTTCCTCATCTCGGTTCCCCTCGGCGCGCTGCCTCTGTCCTCGATTTCGGGATTTTGCGAGCCATACTCAGCACTGAGGATTCTGATCGCAACTGATCCGACAGCGGCGATGACTGCGCTTCTGACACTCGAGCTCGATGCGCCACCATTTGGGATCCTCGCGAGACAATGGAGTCCGCAGACCTTTCCATCCTTCTTCTAGTTTACAGTGGTCTTCGTCACAAGCCTTCCTAGCGCGTTCAGGCTTGCATCATAGTGTATCTGGCGAGAACGGCAGCCGCCCTTGATCTTATGGTAATTGCAAAGACGATTCATTATCCATAAAGGGTCTTGGACGGATGGAATAGCTAGCACGATCCTGCCCCAGTATGGGAGAGCGACCATCATCCCGTCGAGCTGATTAATCTTTCCCGGTCTTTGCGGAATCCCCCCAAAATGTCTGCACTTTCAATGCTACGCGGGAAGCTGGGCTGCGAGGATGGCAGAGGATTATGAAGTCGTAGCCTCGGGCAGCCTGTTTTGGACTCGCTCTGTTGTACAACGATTGCATCTCCTGGAAGGCAGTCTTTGAGATGCGTCTGATGGCTTTGTCCGGACCGCGAAAGAGAAGTAGGTCATTGAGGTCATGGCTAAAGGCTTCGAAGACTAGCTCGTAAATCATCATGCGAAGCTCAAGCGGCAGGTCGAAGAACTTTAGCATCTCGACGTCGGGGCAGAGGGCACGATAATTGCCGACTGAACTTGGACGATGTCGCAGTCGTAATCCTGACGAAAATGCTCAATTGAAGCAGCGGCACAATCATTTGCTGAGCTCGTTCATCGGAGACACAAGAACTTTCTAGGAGTATGTCTATCGCGTGTTCAAAAGCAACAAGACAAGCAAAGTCTTCAAGGCTCTGCTCAAATGATAGAGAAAGGTTTCTGATAACACGCCTAACGCTATCAACCAGGCGGGATAGACATCTCTATCTGCTCGTCTAGATCGCTTCTCGTGTGCTAGCCTATGGTCTTCCCTGGGACTTCTGTGCCATGATCGTATTCAGAGCTCCCAAGAGTCTCGCAAGGCGAGCGGCAGCTTTGTTCTTGTCGGCTTTGGACACTCAGAGATGACTAGAGAGCTATAGCTTGACCTGTGCGTGATACCTTGGTGGAGCAGGCATGCACATGCGTACGAGTACAAATACGGGTCCACAGAGGCTTTGGCGTTGTGACATTCTGAGCGGACACGTGAATCTGTTGGCAGAGTTTGTGAGATTCGTGAGCATCATCTAGCAGCAAGAGTAGGACGTATGCCTTGAAGTCGGGGGAAAGTTCTGGCTTCCGCGAGCAAACATTGACATTCCGTCCCAGCGATCCCAAGAGAAAAGGCATCATACAGGTCTAACGCCTCGGGCCCATGACTACCCCACGAGTACCGACCAGTCATTCCATCCATTGCTCATTCGGAAGCTCTTTTCAAGATCATGAAAGACGACCTCCATTTTTCAACCTAACGCCGTTGCAGACCATTCTCACCATCTCCTCCCGTACACATCGTGCTCTCTCGCCCTCTGCGTACTCGAGCCGACTAGTCTCCTTTCCCGCCTCGCGTCACTCCCCTCAACCGGCTTCATGTTAAGTTCCGATGCGGCGCCGGGGGCATCGAACAGCCCGCCAGAGCCTCCACCGAGCTTGGCCAGCTTCCCGTCAGCCTCACTGGAATGACTCTCACTGCTGCCACAATCGTGCCTGAACAGCGAGAAAATCTCATTCATTGACAATTTGCCAACAGCCTTCGCGCCGCCTTCGATCGCGGCAGCAGCCAGCTCACGCTTGCGCTCTTGCAAATCCACAATGCGCGTCTCGACAGTGCTGTCAACCACCAAACGAAAGACCTTGACATCCACAGTCTGATTCAACCGGTGCACACGATCAATAGCCTGCTCCTCGACGAATGGATTCCAGAAGGGCTCCATAATCACAACGCGGCTCGCCGCTGTCAAGTTCAAGCCGAGCGAGCCACACTTGAGCGAGCAAAGCAGGATGCGGCATTTGGGGTCATTCTTGAGGGAGTTAAGGGAAGCCTCGCGGGCATCGGGCCTCATGCTGCCGTCGTAGCGGACAAAGCGGAAGCCCTTGGCGCGCAGATGGGGTTCGATGAGGTCGAGCATGGTGGTGAACTGGGAGAAGACGATGGTTTTGTGGTTGGAGGATTCGGTGTGCAGGATGCGGAGCAGGTGGCGGATCTTCGTGGATGGCTTGCACTGAGGTTTACCACTCTTCTGAAGCCCGGCGAGGACGTCGGTCGGGGCCTCCTCGGAGTCGCTTTCGTCCTCAGACGATGCTGACTCGGACTCGTCGTCCGATACTGAGTCTCTTGCTGGTTTGTGCATGCGAGCGCGAGAAGGCGAGTCTTCTTCGTTACCGTCATCGCTCGCGCTGCGACCGGAGTCGATCGAGTTGAGCGTCTCGCCGCCGCCATCGGCGTCCTCGTCGTCGCTGCCTCCAGCCTTGCCGAGATTGATCTTTTGCTCGGGACTGTTCCCGATCCACTCGCCTTGATCTTCTTCATCTTCGCTGTCTTCAATCACAGGCTTTTTGCGGAGCCGTTTCTCTTGGTCTTCCTGCTTGACTTCTTTCTTGACCTTCTTCTGCTCCGTCTCCTTCTTGCGAGTCTGCTTGACTGCAGCCAGATCAGCTTCGCAGTCAGCACACCTCACAGCGTCGTCTCTGGACTCAGTAGCTGTCAGCTCAACCTGGCAGACGTCGCAGTGCTTCGTCTGCACCGTGACGCCGCCCATCAGGGCCGCCAAATCGTCCATGTCATCTCCACCAGTCGGCTTTCGAGGGGTCTGACTACCACTGGCGTTACCAGTAGTCATGGCGTCTTTGTCCTTGTTGATGGATTTTTCGACCAGCTGAGGGTGGTTGCAAGCCTGACGCAGGCGAAGCAGCAATACGAGCGCACCGATGTAGTCCGCTTTACCACCTTCTTCGGCCATGTCTTGAAGCCGCTTGTCGGTGCGAGCTTGGAGACGGTTGTAGAATTCCGTCTCTGCCTCGTCAAAGACGCAGTCGACCGACACAATCTCGCGCTTAACGATTTGCATGCCGCCCTTTTTCTCGCCACCTTTCTCGGACTTCCCACCAAAGTTGAGCGCCCCCTCCTGCTTCAAGATGTCCTTTGTCCGCCGCTTCATGAACGCGTGCAAGAACGCGTTCAGGCGCCTAATCGCCATCGTCCCGCGACCGTTTTTCATCGGCTGCGTGATCTGCGCCTTCCACTGCGGCAGCTCGCAGTATGGCTTGATTCTCAGGAACTTGATAAGACTCTGCAGTTCATCCAGGTTATTCTGCATCGGCGTCCCAGTGAGGCACCACCTGAACCAGCTGTTGAGCGCGCACGTGGCGATTGTCGACTTTGCATTGCGGTTCTTGATGCTGTGCGCCTCGTCCAAGATGATACGGTACCAATGAACGCCAAAGCAACCGATGCGCGCACCGTCCGCCACGCTGAGATTGGAGCCTGCATGTTCTGAGGTAAGCGTCTGGTATGTCGTGATCACGACATCGTATTTCTTCAGGTCGGCCGCCGACTTTGTTCGCGATGCGCCGTGATGCACGCGCACGCGCATGGCATGCGATTTGGACACTTTGTTTTTGATCTCATCCTCCCACTGCTTGATCAAAGCCAGCGGAGCAACGACCAGCGTGCCCTTGCCGACCTCCTTGCTTGGAAGCTTCTGCTTAGGATGCTCGGGCTTCGCGCCGGGCTCTGGTCGAGCGTTGGTGAGCAGCAGCGCGATTGTCTGCACCGTCTTGCCCAGTCCCATGTCGTCAGCGAGTATACCTCCGTATGGCAACACACCGCTCTTCTTGCGCATTCCGATCTCCTTGTCAATCATCCATGATACGCCATCGACTTGGTGAGGCAGCAGCTTTACGGACAAGCCCTCGACCGTGCCATCGTCTTCGTCCACTTCTTCTTCCGCTTCAGCATCTGGCTCAGGACTCTCCTCCTGCAATTCCTTGACGTTCAACGCAGCAAGCTTGTCCGCAAGGCCCTTAGCCTCCTTCTGCTTGCCAGAATCCATGGCCTTCTTCGCGCGTTTCCGCAGGCGCACTTTCGCCTTGTCTTCCTCGTCATCAAAGGCGCCCTCCAGCAAATTCTTGATATTCTCGTTCGCCTGTCCCGAATCCACATACGCGTATGGATCCGCAGCTCCAAAACCACTGCCTCCTTTGCGCACAGCTGCGTCCGGATCAAAGCCATCATCGTCCTCGGAAGATTTCGTCA
Source organism: Saxispiralis lemnorum (assembly GCA_034509035.1). NCBI lineage: Eukaryota > Fungi > Ascomycota > Dothideomycetes > Mycosphaerellales > Aeminiaceae > Saxispiralis > Saxispiralis lemnorum. The sequence continues at coordinate 433,146 of JAWXCT010000095.1, forward strand.
AGTCTACGACATTCTTTGGCTGGTTGAAAGGCTGATAGTATGTGTTCGGGCCAATCGAGGTGAAGGTAGGCTGCGGGGCAGGTCGGACGGCTGGAAGGTGCGGATTCGATGGTGGCGCAACGTGCGTGGCATACGGCTCGAAACTGCGCTGATATGGCTGGCTTGAGAGCGCGTTTGCCGCCGCCATTGCAGAGGAGTACTGCGGCGAGGGCGCGGGCGCTGCATGTCGCTGTCCTGGGACATGAAAGGAGCGCTGTTCAGGTGAAGGCACAGGCGCCATTTGAGGTTGGGGTTTCTGCGCTGGGGCAGCCTGGTACGAGTACTGATGGCTCTGCGCCAACGGTTTGTACACTGGCTTCTGCTGTCTTGGGACGAAAACATTTGCTTCAGGCTTCTTCAGCGGGTTACGCAGCGGACTCGTCTGTCCGAACTCAGGTGCAGGTTGCTTAAACTGTGCGTCGGAATCCGAATGCTGCGGCTGCTTTGGCGATTGTGACTGCATCTTCGCGCTGATGTTCGCGAGAGGGAGTCTCTGTGGTTGTTGTGGCGGCACCTGCTGGCTAGAGGACGTTCTGCTGGGGCTGCGCTCTTTCACCATCTTGCGCGCTCGAGGGTCGAGTGCGCCACTCGGCGACAACGGCTCCTGGTCGAATAGGGAGGAGTCTTCTCCAAGCTCAGAAAATGGGCTTCGCTCTTGCTTTGCCGGTGCGCTCAGTTTCGAAAGCGAGCCTAACGTGTCCAGCGGTTGGAAGCCTCGTCGCCGGCGGCGTGTTTCTTGAGTTGGTGCCCTAGCGTCGTTCAGCATTCGAGGGATTTAGCAGGGTGAGCGTGCGACGTTGCGCACATGTTGAGATCTCAAAATTGGGATGTTTGCCATAGACCGATACTCAGGATACTGGTGGCCTTGCGCACGGCTGTGATGTTTTCGGTGTCCCAGCGCTTACTCCCGCCGGCTGTTGCCATGGCACCCTAAGCGTCATCCCTATACAACGTCCGAAGGCACTCTTTCTCTTTTGCCCATCCATCGCGCAAAGGAAAGCATTTATGAAATATATAATGCATTTTTCTGGTCCACGGGAATAACCGGAGGTAACAGGGTCGGTTAGCTCAGTGTACGTGTTCCGGTTACTGTTCAAACGTCGCAAACATACTAACATATTCACAGTGGTTAGAGCGTAGTGCTAATAGCGAACTTGAGAGTCGTGTTTACGCTAAGGCCGTGGGTTCGACCCCCATACTGACCATTTTTTGCCCTCAGCTTTTGCCTCTGTTAAGGGTTGAGCGCTATGTGATATCAGCTAGTTGTGCGTGGGCAGAGGCCAAGCACACTCGTCCGACTTCGCCCGAACCGCTTTGAGTCAGCTACTGTAATGAATATTTCGTTTTGAGATCGATTCGTACAAATCGGCTAGAACATTTGACATGGTATTAGCTTGCAAAGACATAAAGAAGAACGTGTCCAGTCGCTGTATGTTTTGTTAATGCCACCGATCGTTTCTTGGTTGGTCGTTAAGGTCAACGTCGATCACTGCCTCATGCGGGGACATGCGACTTGCGCGAGCCGCTGATTGGGCGAGACAGAAGCGCGCGAGCAAGACGCTCAGGGATGGTGAAACTCCCTTCTCTCCATGACCAACACCCGCACGCCGCACCGCCAGTGCCTCTCTCCTCTTGGGCGTCGGTGCGACAGTTCGGGTGGATTCTTCCTCAGAGCGCGCTTGTGCTGAGGCCAGAGAGATGGTGCACCAGTCCAACGCTCATCCAGCCGCGCGACGACAATAGCCACTGTTGTGCTACACAGGCCCGCTCCCGTTTCGCGCGACCACGATCATTCGCTCCGGCCGACAGGCGCTCGCTGCCGCAGAAAGAAATCCTTGTTTCAATTTCTATGAACAACGAAAGATTCATCTCACAAACAAAGAACGGATCCGGACCTGGGAAGCATGCATAGCAGCATTGCTCAGCCTGGTTCCCTGTCACGCTCTCTACACACACTCGCTTGAACGATTTCGGAGGACTCAACCAGATCTGCTGGTCAGACAGAACACACCACCACCAGCATACCACACGATACCACACGAAAGACACCACCCAGCCAGGAGCTGTTATAGCCACTACCCGTACACTCTCACTACGATCACGACACGCCGTACTCAGCTGGACTGAGCGACTCTCGAACAACCCTCTTTCCCACACATAAGGAAAAGCACAACCACAATGGGCTGTTGCACCGGCGAACGCGAGAAGGGCCCGCCCGAGCAAACGGCGCGATGGGAGTACATTACCCTATCCGACTTCAAGGCTAGCTCGAGTTGGACGACGGTGGCCTACATATGGCTATGGATCATGGGCTTCGTGGGTGTCGCCGTCTACGGAGTGGATACATTCACCGCCGTGAACCTGCTTGTTTTTGACAGATGGAGTTCGCAAGTGGATCCCTACCTCGACCTGAAGTATTCAAAATGGATCTTCGCCGGGTGCATTCTGCTTTCGTGGGCCCTGTTCATCTACGAGGCGATCCGCGCACTACGCGCCATTAAGAGAGGCGGCGTCGCAGAGAGTTACATGGAGCCCTTAGCCGCCTCGTGGCAGAGCATGCGGGCCCAAGGGTGGCGTCGCTTTCTGGTCTTCACCGAGCTCACTAAGAGTAAGAAGGGCGCGGACTATGTCGCCTTCTTCGTATACTTCACATTCCATGGCGCCATCCGGGTCATCTTCGCCGAAGGCCCCAGACAGGTCATCAACGCCCTGACGCTCTATTCGGTCATGCAGGCTAGGATCGTGGACGGCGACGCTGATGATGAGCAAGCCAATAATATCGAGCAGTTCTTCGCCAATGTCAAGACGCTCGCCGATGAGAACACCCAGCAAGCCGTGATCTTGTTTGCAATGCTGTTCACCTTGATCATCTGGGTCATCAGCGCGCTCTGCCTCATCATCTCGGGGATCTTGTACCTCGCCTTCTTGTGGCACTACATCCCTCAACGAGACGGGAGGCTGAAGATATACTGCAGACGCAAGGTAGACAAGAGGCTGGAGAAGATTGTCGAGCACAAGGTGAAAGCTGCGATCGAGGAGGAGCAGAGGAAGAAGGAGAAGGCGGAACAGAAGGCGGAACAGAACGTCGAGCTCAGAAGGCATAAGACGGGTGATCTGGCATCTTCCGAACCACCGAAGATGAAGAGACAACCCACGATTCCGCAACTGGGAGACAGTCCGGATCTCAAGCAAGACGACAAGCTGGTGCATGCAGGACTAGCGAGGCAAGATACTAGCACCACGGTCTCTACCTTACCAGTGTATTCGAGCAGACCACCCACGAGACAAGGCGTCCAACGACAGCCTACGCTACCTGACATGGCGGAAGAGCGACCTGCAATGCCCGTGAGGTCCATCACTCAGGATTCTGGCTGGTCAAACTATGAGCCCGACGCGCCTCTGCTCGCGAACGCCGGACCTGCAGGGGTTTCTGCGTCGCAGAGTAGGACTGCATCTCCGGCGCCTACCTACTATTCTCGACAGAACTCGAACGCGTCAGCAAGCCGGCCCGTGCCCCTACGCACAATCACTGCAGCGTCTCTGGGTTCGCAGACGTCCATGCCCATGCCAAGAATGCATTCAAACGGGCCGCCGCGAGCAGCTCCTGTGTCAAGAAACGACAGCTATCAGTCTCGTCCGCCTGCCGGGCAAAGGTTCCCGGTCCGCACAGATACTGGCTACAGCTTCGACTCGGTACCGCCGTCTGCTGGCGGGTCTTGCTCTCCGGCATATCCTCACAGGCATCCACCGCTGCGCTCAAACACTCAGGACAGCTTTGGCACACAGCCACTTCAGCGCTTCGAAAGTCCGACATCTTATCTTGATCAATCGGCCATCGCATCGCCCCCGCCGGCCACGGATAGATCGCAACAACCCTATGGCAGCTTCCAAAACCAGCAGTCCTCTTTTGGACGTTCACACCCACCTCCACAAGCTGCCCGCCAGCAGAGCCAGTCGAGCAACTTTTCTCGCGTTCTCTCTCCGCCAGCCGTGGACAATTTTCGGCGCGAAAACATGCCCACCCCACCACCCGACAGCTACGAAATGACCTCGCAGCCCACCCACCGCTCCGCCACACCACCCCGCAGCCTCACGCCTGGCTCACAGCACCAACAACACCAGCAACCCCAGCCCCCTCCACCCCGCACCCTCAACCCAGGCGCCTCGCCACAGTCCCAGCCACCCTACCAGCAACAACAATCCAAACCCAGCTACGTCGCCTTCAAACCCACCCCCTCACCCGCAC
>JAWXCT010000095.1:443640-457130 GCA_034509035.1 Saxispiralis lemnorum
GAGAGGGGGAATGTGGTGGGTCCGACGGCGAAGGCGGCAAGGGAGGTGATGGGAGGTTCTGCGGCGGGTGGTGGAAATTTGAGTGGGGGAGGTGGAGGATGAAGGGTCTGACGAGGAGTTGGAGAGGAGGGGGTGGTGGGAGACGGTTGAAGAGCAGCAGGATGCGGTTGAGTACTCGTGATAGGCTAGGGAGGCGGAGGAGGATGTGTCGGCGTAGGGAACGGGCTGGTGGAGGTGTTGATGGGAATGAGACGCTGTCGACGAAAGGAAGTCCTGTCTTTTCCTTGGGTTAAGACAAATTCGGCAGACGTGTCTTTGTGCAGGAGTTAGGAGATGAGGTGAGAGATCTGGTAAAAGCGAGATTTAGAGACAAAGAAAGCCAGTCAATGTCTTACCGCCGCATCTCAAAAGACTGTCACCCTCCTCTCCGGTCGTTTGCCTCCAGATTCTCCTCTGCATATTCGCCTTGCTCATCTGGTGTTCTCTCTTTGCAAGTTACCTGCGCCGGTCGCACCTTCCCCAACCAGAATTTTGCCACCCCTGAAGTTGAAATTTAGTGCCACAGCGGGAACAGCCGCGCATTGCCGCGCCGCCATTGTCAATTCACGCACGATCCCAAACACTTCTTCTCCAGACCTGTCACTCACCTCTCACCTTCACTCGACATCCACCTCCAACCTGCAACCTACGAGAACATCGTTCGCTTCTACCACTGTCAGCCACCAGCATACCCCTGACGACGACGATACCGACCCCTGACCATCGTCCAAGATGTTCCTCTCCCTCCTTTCTGTCGCGCTGGCCTTCGCCGCCACCTTGCCGCTCCTCCAACATGCCCTCGATGGCGAACGCAAGCGCCCCTCGATCTTTCAAAGCCTCACCGCGCTCTACATCGCGCCGGCGGTCTCCTGGCTCTGGAAGATGACAGTTGTGCCGTTGTTGCTCCTTACCGCAGACGTCATGAACCTGCCGGCCGTGTTCACCAATTTCATGGACACCGACGCGAGCGCGAACAATTCGGGTGCCCTCGTTCAGTCGCATACGCCCTCCAATTCCTTGCCCGACATTTCCCCCTGGACCAAGGTGGTTACGGACCTCCTCGACGACTTGACGCCTTCCAACGAAAAAATGATCTTCATCGTCATCATTGGCGTCATCATCCTGCTCCTCTTGACCTGCTGCTGCTGCTGCCTTCAGCGCCGGCTCACACTCATTGGCTCGCATCGCCCCAAGACACCACCAAGGGCACTGAGAGAAAAGACCCGCACACCCCGTCGCGTCTCCCCGCCGTCACTGCCGCTTCAGCACCACATCGAAACTGCCGTGCCCACAAAGCAGCCCTCATCGTCTGAGAAGCCGGCCGAGCAGCAGACCGAGCAGCAGCCCCTGCAGAAAGATGGGCCTCCGAGTCCTTGTCTGGGATGGCACTTCCCAGACCTCTCGCGCCGTCCTTGGCCCGTCGACGAGCCAACGACACGCGATGCTGAGGAGGAGCCGCGCAAGAGGCCGGCCGAAGAGCCGTGTGGGGAGTCGGCGAAGGAGGCTCCACAAGAGAAGCCTGAGGAAGAGCTCACGGCAGGCCTTTCGGGGACGGCTCAGGCGACGACGCAGGAGTCGAGGCCGCACGGCGGACCTCAAGGCAGTCCATTGAGACTGGCCGCGAGAGAGCATGGTAATTCGCCCCGTCCGAGAGACGGCCTCAGCATCGCGGAGCGCGGCCTCATCAAGCGGCTCCAAAACCGCAGAAATGCGCCGGCCGGCGATCGTGAGCCGCCCACGGGAGCGGTTTTGAAGAAGCGCAGGGCCGAGGAAAAGGCTTCCAGCAGCGAAGAGCTCAAACGTAAGCAGGCCGAGCTTGACCAGCTGCGCCTCGAGACGGAGAATATGAAGGAGACAATCGCGTCCCTTCAGGCATCCCAGACCAGCAGCACTTCCCCTGAGCCTCTTGTGCCTGCTCCGCAACCCGCACCGTCCTCGCCCGTCGCGCCCTCTTCACCTGCCGTCACTCCTTCGCCGACCGAGCCCACCGAGGCGCCTGCTTCTATCGAGGTCCTCCAGTCTTTGGAGGATCCCGAGCGCGCTTCGCCCATGGGACCCTCAGCGACGCCTGAGCTTCCAGCAGCCTCCTCATCCTCCGCGCCCTCAAGCTCTCCCAGGCCGTCCGCTCCGCCGCTAGAGTCGCCAGCTGAGTCGACGCCTGAGCCGTCAGCACCCTCCGTGCCCTCCGAGCCCGCAAGCGCTCCCGATGCGTCTGCGCCGCCGGTCGAGTCGTCGCTTGAACCTCCAGCACCTGAGCCTCTAGCGCCCGAGCCTCCAGCGCTCTCTGCATCCTCTGCGCCTTCGAGCTCTCCCGCCCCATTTGCATCGCCACTGGAGTCGCCAGCGGTGCCTGCGCCACAAGCTGCGCCAAAATCGCCGGTGGGTTCGCCCGCTAAGCCGCCCGCTGGGTCTTCCATTCGTCCTCCGCCTGGCTCGCCGCCTGGGTCACCGCCTGGGACGCCGGCATCCAAGCCCCCGGCGATCGTGACGCCCGCCTCACCTACCTCACCTCCCGCGCCCACAACCCCACCAACCGCCTTGAAGGCACCTGCGCCCCTGCTGCCAGCGCCCTCGGAGGAGCGTCAGCCCATCATGCCTGTCCTGCCTCCCCCCAGCCTCACGACCATGCCGGCCGCTCCTCGGCCTCAAATCCCACTGCCGTCGACTCCGACATCATCTCCGGCCCGCGCTTCTGCGCAGGTGCTGGAGGGTGTTCAGGAACGGACGGCGGGGGAGGAAAGTCCGTTGAGTTCGCCACCTGGGACGCTGCCTGGGACGCCGCCGCTGGATCCCCAAGGTAAGCCCGGTGAGTCCCTTTCTCCTGCTCTGCAGGAGAGTGTGGGGCCATCAGGGGGGCCGAAGGGTACTGTGGCGGAAGAGGCGGAGGCGACTGGGCCCGAGAGCCCGAAGGCTGATCAGGCGACGGAGCCTGCAGCAGCATCGCAGGAGGTGGCCGAGACGCCTCTTCCTCAGCAACAGGAGGTGGCGACGCCTCCAGCCGCGATTCAGCAGGACGAGAGGCCTGTTGCTGCGCCAGAGACGGTGGACGGCGAGAGGAGCTCAAGGCGCGAGCCTGTTTCTGCAGCCACAGGTGCAGAGGCTGAAGAATATGCTGGCGATGCCATGGATGTGAGCTTCGAGGAAGCACCCCAGGGCGCAGAAGAAGCCACTGCCGATTCCATGGATGTGAGCTTCGAGGAAGCACCTCAGGGTGCAGAAGATGCCACTACCGAGAACATGGAAATCGACGAGTCATTCGGTGTAGATTCGAGCAATGTGGGCGCCCCGCGTCCGGTGACAGAAGAAGAATTCGGCAACGCCTTAATGGAATTCAACCGGACTCATGATTATCCGTCTCTGGGGTTGGCGGTCGAGGCGCCTCAATTTCCAAACGACAACGCCATGACCTATGAGCAGTCCACAGAGGAGCCACAGGACATTGAAATGTCGACTGACACGGCACCAGCTCCTCCTGCGACAACTTCCCTTGCGCCAGCTCGACCAGATATTCCGGGACTAGGTCTTCTACCACCGTCTTTCTCTACACCACCTGTTCCGGGACCAGCTCCCCCGGCAGCAGCTCCCTCACCACCGTCTTCTGCGGCGCCAGCTCCTCCAACGACATATCAAGCGCCGGCCCAGAACCAGCAAGCTTACGACCATTTGGGGGATCCTGTTGGTGGAGAGTCTGATGTCGGCGGGACAGACACCAACGAAGAGATCGACTTGGATGCGTCGACTGGTCCCGGAGGTTTGTCTCCCCTCCAGGGGAGCGCGCAGCCGAGCGGCGGTGCTCCACGTGGCAGTACCTTCAGTGCTGCCGACGAGGGGCACGAGGCCTCTGATGCAGAGTCGGACGAGTTCGAAGATGTCCCATCTCGCAATCGCGACGCTGCCGGCGACATTCAAGATGTCAGCATCGTGGTTCCCGCCGACGGCAGCGGTGCAAGCACTCAGCCCGTGGAGCCAGCGAACACAACGCCCTCGGGCTATGGGTATGGGACGGTCGAGCAGATGATGGCGTCCAAATATGGCCTTCAGAGCAGCCAAAGCACTCCCTATGGCGCAGCATACTCGCCTGCGTACGACCCAGCCCCGACAAACAGCGTGCCTTGGACTCCGCCAAAGCCACCAGCGCCAACGGGGCGGCGCATCCTCCAGCCATCCTCTGTCCGTGCTCAGAAGGACGCGCAGGAAATCGAAAAGCAGCTCGAGGAGTTTTTCGAGGCAGAGAACGCGCAAGAAGCCGCTGCTGCCCCTGCCGTCTCAGGCTCTCTGGGACCGCTTTCAGGACTGCCCGAGTCTGCGCCCTCTAGCCATCAGCCAAGCCAGGCACTCGGTGGAGAACAGTCCGCAGCTCCCGGGCCCACGAATCCATTTGCACCTGGACGGGAGGCCACGCCTGCCCAGAATGCCGGGCAGCCTCCCAACTTCGATTTCGCAAGCCAAGCGGGCGGCGATACTCAGTGGGCCACAACGCAGGCAAGGACCTTCGAGTTCGGAAGCAGCGCTCCAAGCAGCCATACAAAGGGCCCTTACTGGCCGAATGGCATGAGGGCTCAAGACCTGTACACTGGTTTCAACGAGGACCCCGCACCATCGGGCAGCTCAGAAGCATCTTCCCCAGGACAAAGTAATGTGGCGGCGGGCATGAAGTATTCAACTTCACGAGAGCTGCTTGCACGGCGCAGAGAAAAGGCCAAAAAGCAGGCAGAGGCTGCCAAGAAAGCTCAAAGACATCAATCTGGCAACGCCATGATCGATCCGCAGCTCCTGGCGCCCGACCAGTCACGTCCCTCGAACTTTGGCCAGCAAGAAAGCGGATACTCGCAAGTGCCAGGTGAGTCGTTCGGCGGCAGTGTTGGCGAACAGTCTGAGCCCATGCAGCAGAGCGAAGGTAACAACGCCGCTGCTTCGGCCAACGCTCCAGCCCTAGGCAGTCAAGGTTCAATACATCCAGCGACGCCAGGCGCTTATTTCGACGAGATAACCGAGCTGTATTACCCGTCCAAACCGCACTGGGCAGACTCCACAACCAACACGCCCAACAACACTCCCGCCACAGGTGAGCGGCCGCAAAGCAGTTTGAGGCCGCAATCAAGAGCGCCGAGCGCCGCAGCTCAGACCCTACGGCCTGAACCACTTTTTAGGCAGCCGACAATCCCAATCCGGTCCCAACCCGTCGGTGATGATCAAGAGATGGATAATCCGTGGACCCAGACGGTCGAAGCCCGGTACAACGTCACAGGCGCGCCACAGCCCGGCCCTCCACAGGGACTAAGATCCCGCGCGTCGACCCCAACGACGTGTGAGGAGCCACGCGGAGACGAGAAGCGCCGCCGTAAAACCCCGCCTCGAACCAAAGAAGAAGCCGAGGACAGGGAACGGGCTCTATGGGGAGCCACGATAGTACGGGCTGCGATAAGGAACGACACACCCACAGCCCCGGAGCCCATGGAGCAAGGATCCCCCGCCCAAGCACCACCACACGAGCAAACACCGCAAACCCAAGCCCAGCAGCCAGCATCCGAGAATGGGGCGCCCGACGAAAGCGCCAAGCGTCCCAAAACCGACCACCCCGTCTTCACGCGCGAGATGTACCCGCAGCATGACTACTTCCCGCTTCCCAAACTCAAGAAGCCCCAAGCCATGCAGCTCGTCCGCGAGTGGCTAGCCGCGAGCGTGCACGCCCTGGGCGCCGGCCAACAGACCCCGGAGAGCGAGCTGCTGACCATCGCGCTGCGGCTAGAGCAGACGCGCAAGTACTGCTTCAACATGCGCACGGGGGGTTGGAGGTCCGAGTTGCTGGAGCATGTTGACGTGGAGGAGTTCAGGGGGTTGATAGAAGAGGTGGACACGTTTTTGTTGATGGTTATGAGAGGGTCGAGTAATGCGAGGACGGCAAAGGGATTGTCGGAGATGTTCTTGAAGAAGTTTCCGAAGCAAAGGGAGAGGGAGTGAATGGCAGTGACTGCATTTTTGGGATTTTGAAAGACGGAGATGTAGCGATAGGCAATGCTTTGTGGGTAGGATGAGGCCAGGCGGGCGAGGAGCGACGGATGAGGTGAGGTTCGAGTGCGGGGTAGGAAATGGAAAGGAGAGCCGAGAAATGCTCGAACTTGAAGTGAGGCAAGATGAAGCGAGAAAGACGGAGCTTTGCTGGACGCTCATGTTGAATATTTGCTGAATCTTGACGCTCTTCACTCTCATCGAGTCTTCTGATGGAGTCTCAGCAACAGTGCCAAAGGTTTGGAGGACGTGTGCGTAAAGTGAGCGAGACAACCAGTACTAATCTTGGAGAGATTGCAGTAACAAGAACACCAGCCTCCGCCCAGAAGACCAGTGCTCCATCCAAGTGCTACAGGATCGCCCCTCTTTGGGGGCGCTATACATCCCTCATGTTTTGCTTTTCCAACCGCCCTCCCTTCTCTCTGACCCACGTGCACTGTAGCAGGCATAAAGTGCCCGTCCACAACTTTGAACGGCACTTGCACTTCAATCAAGCAAAAGCCCCGAGAACGCCGTGCGGATGCGTCAAATCTCCCCTGGTTCTCAACGTGCACGAGCCACACCTCGACACACCCGCTCTCACTCCGGCCTCCCCTCCATGAGCGCCTTAGCCAACTCCTTTGCCTCCTCCGCCGTCTTAACCTGCACCATCCACCTCCCAACCCTCCCCCCCTCCTTCTCGTCCAAATGGTCAACAAACCCGCCCATAACCCCCTTCCCCGCCTTCCCACAAACCACATATTCCATCCCCTTGAGCGGCCCAAAATTCATCCTTGCATTCCCATACGGCGGCACCTTGAGCACGACGCGCGTCTTGCCCGTGTCCTTGTGGCGGAGGACGTAGAGGGGCCCTTTGCCCTTGTCGGTCCAGGGCTTCTCGGGGGTGTCAGGGGTGTGTTTGAGGGCTTTGCAGAGGGGAGTGGTGAAGAGGAGGGTCTCGGATTCTTTTTCGCTGTCGCGGAGGCCCGTTTGATCTTCGACTTGGGGTTCTTCCTGGGCGGCGTCGCTATCTTCATCGTTGTTGTTGTCGTTGGTGCTGGTGGTTTCGGCGGGGGTGGCGGCGCCTGAGGTGCTGCCCGAGGCAGGCTGGGTGGGGAAGTTGAAGCCGAGAGTGGGCTTGGCTGCTGGGGTGTCCGACTTTGTTGTTGAGTCTTTGGCGCCGAAGAGATTGCTCAATGGCTTTTGGGTCTCGCTTGGCGGAGGTGCGGCGGGCGTGGTGGAACCAAACAGGGTTGTCGAGCCGCCACCGAGTTTGAAGGGTGTGCTGGGCGGGTTCGATTTTGATGCATTGTCCTTGTCTGCTTGAGCTTTGCTCCCTTCGGTGGATGCGCTCTTATCGGCATTCACGAACTGGGAGAATGGGTTCGACGCCGTCACACCACCCGTGCCCAAACTTGAAGGAGTCTTCGACCCGAAGAGGGCGGTCGTTGCCTTGTCTGCACCAGGAGTCGGCTGAGAGAAGAGGCTGGATTTGTTCGGCGCGGTAGCTGGCGGGTTGTCCTTGACGCGCTCGAACAAATTCTTCCCTTGCGGCGTCTCTGCTGCCTTCGCGCCACCTTTGTCCTTTGTGCTCTCGGCGTCCGCGCTCGAGCCAGCGAAGCTGAAGCCCCTCGCGCTCTTCGCCCTCTCCAGAATCTCCTTTCTCTTCGCCTCTTGCTTTGCAGCATCTCTCTTCTCCCACTCCTCCTCGTTGTCTTGTGAATCATCGGAGTCGTAGTCTTCCAACTTCCTTTTCTTTTTGGCTTCCTCTTCAGCGGCATTTGCCTTCTTGCCGAAAGCCGACAGGAAACCGCCCGATGAAGGCGCAGAGAAGGATGGCATACCAGGCAGCGGCTTCGAGCTAGATGCTGCAGGCTTGAATCCGCCTGATGCAGGAGCTGGCGACTTGTCCTTCTCCGCGTCCGCGGGCTTATCCAATGCAGCTTGGAACAACTTCGCCGTACTACTGGCGGTGTCAGGCAGCTTCGGATACTCTACAATAGACTCATCAGCGCGCCTACGCTTCTCCGTGGCAGGGGCTTGGACTTCGTTGGCCTCATCATCGGCGGAGCGCTTCCTGTTCACGGGCGCGGTTTGAGGCAACTTCATGAAAGGCGGAGGATCTGCGGGCTGCGGAGTTTGTTGCGATGCCGATGCAAAGATGTTTCCGGGTTGGGAAGAAGGCTTGGGTGTCGCAGTGCCGAAAATGTTGCCTGACTGAGAGCTTCGTGGTTTAGGCGTGGAAGATGCAAACATGTTTCCCGCTGATGCCGAGCTTGGCGGGGCGCTGCCTTGTGAAGCAGGAGCCCCAGCCGCAGTCGTGCTCGAGGCGAAGTCGCGGACAGATGAGTCGCGGGCAGGGGAAGACGCTGCAGGTGCGTCGAACTTCGGCTCGGACTTCTTGCGGATCGAAGCAGCTCGGTTCAGATAATACTGAAAGATAGTGCTCCAATCTGCGTCCGTATCTTGCGTGGCCATGTGCTTCATTAGCCCTTCATTAAGGACCTTGAAGGTACTACGCTCAGATTCTGGTATCCGTTCCGTCATGCTCGTTGCGACTTGTGGAGTCTGCGAAAGAGGTGAAGGTCGCTGCGGAGCTTGCTGTGTAGGGGTGCTGTTGTAAATGGCGGGAGTCTTAGAGGTCTCGGAGGTGCCGGCATCGGATGGCTTGGTAAAGAGGGAGGTAGAGGGCTGGAACGAGGGCTTTGGCTTTGCTGTAGACTGGTCGCCTGAGGTGCGCTCGAACATGCTCTTGCCAAAGTTCGAAGGTGTCTCATCGCTCTTCTTGCTCATGTCAAATAGGTTCGAAGACGGTTTGGGTGCTGTAGCCGGAGGGTCTTTGCTTATGCGTTCAAACAGACTCTTGCTCTGTCCGGGTGTTTGTGTCGGTGCGCTCGTGAACTCTTCGCCAGCAGCAGGGGCAGGCGGTTGAAAAGGTTCTTCCTGGCCAAATAAATTTCCACCGCTTGACGGCTTCTCCGACTCATTGCCCGGCTGGAAGAAAAGTGGCTTGCTGCTTTGCTTTTGCTGAACCAAGCCAGCAAAGGGGTTAGCTTTGGGGGTCTGTTCAGTTTCCGTCGAGGGCGTTTCGCCGTTCTGCTGAGGCTGGTTGCCACTGTTGAAAAGGTCACTGCCAGTTGTCTTGGGCTTATCCTTCGTGAACATGTCTGAGCTAACCGGCTTTTGCTGTATGCTGCCAAAGACACCCGCACTGGGTTTAGGTGTTTCCGCGGGTGTAGCAGGTGCAGGTGTGGAGCCGAACAGAGATTTGCTGGCACCTTGCTGCGTTGATGCACCGAACAGTCCACCTTCCTGTGGCTTCGGTGTCTGATCCCCTACCTGCTGCGTAGATGCGCCAAAAAGCCCACCTTCTTTGGGCTTAGGAGTCTGCTCAGGCTGTGTGGATGCTCCGAATTTGGACACTGGGGTAGCGCCATTCTGGTTTGTCTGGCCAAAGTTGAAGATAGGCCCTGTACTAGGCTTCGGTGTTTGTTCGGCTTGCGACGTCGCACTGAAGGCAGGTTTGTCACCACCCGTCTGCGACTGCGCGTTCTGCGTGAAGCCGCCAAATGATATGCTTGTACTCTTGTCGCCATTTTGCTGGGGAGCAGGGGCGCTTTGCCCGAAGCTGAAAGATGCGCCTGCACTCTTGTCGCCGTTCTGCTGCCCGAATCCACCAAACGAAGTACCCGGTGTGGATGGCGGCTGCTGCTGCGATTGCCCAAAACTCTTGATTGTGTCGTTGCTGTTCGGTCGACCGAAACTGGGAAATGACGTCGTCGTGCTTTGGGAAAGACCGTTTTGTTGCAGCTGGCCCTGATTGTTCTGTCCGAATCCACCAAAAGACGGCACCGGTGTCGAAGAGTCGTTGTTGGACTGGCCAAACATGTTGGTCGAGGTAGACGGGTTGAAGCCGTTCTGCTGAGGCTGCTGCTGGTTGTTGGAACCAAAGGCGTCGTTTGAGCCACCAAACATGCCACCACCGCCGTTCTGCTGGGGCTGGCTCGCAGATGCGCCGAACCCAAAATTCAGTGCAGGCGCTGATGAGCCGTTTTGCTGCGAGGGCTGGCTTTGCGCGCCGCCAAAGCCGAAGTTTGGGACAGGCGTTGAACTTCCATTCTGCTGCGCAAAAGGGTTTGAACCACCGCCAGCGCTGAAGTTGAAGCCGCCTCCGCCTCCACCAGAACCGGTCTGGTCAGGAGGCTGGAAGGCCGCCATGCTCTGCTGTTGACCTCCGAATGCGTTCGGAGGGGCGGTGGGTGTTTGCGAGCGACTGCTGCGGCTTCCAGGCTTTTTAGGTTGTGCGATTCTATCGACTGTCAGCGGTAGTCCTACCAGTAGTTTGAATGCAGTCGGTCCGCGTGAAGCTGTTCTCAAATGAAGCTATACGGAGCTGTGATCAAGTGCAAGGATCTACGCGCGAAGCCGAGGCCCAAAATGATCTCCGACAGAGGTGGATCAGGACAATAGCGTCCGAGGTTTTCTACCGCGAAGGAAGCCATCTCTCGCGGCCGCGTGCGCAGGAAGCGCTTCGTTCTCCCTCACTGTAGCACAGGTCCGGAATAGCATCACACCAACACAGCTCCCCGAAACTTAGACCGCCCAGGATATTCTCAACTTACTTGCGCCTGGCCAGCTGCGCCGCCGTAGCGTTAGTGGGTTTGTCCGCCATGCTGGGAGTATCGTCACCGCCGTGACCTCCGTAGCGTTCAAAACCGCCCTGGGTATCCTGGCCTCTCTTGCTCATCTCCACGCGCCGTGTCTCGCAGCGTCTGGCAAACCCTCACGCGCCTCGTGATGGTTTTCGCGTCGCTAGCCTCTCACGCCGAGGGTGGAGATGGGGCGGACTTCGAGGGAGGTGGTGGTTGCGTGGCGCACGGGGCTGAAGTCGCGGCAAGCGCTTCCATGCGCGGGTTGAAGAGAGGCGTAGGAGGTGGACGTGGGAGTTGGGTGTTGAGAAGGGGGATGGGTCGAAATGGTGGAACAAAGATTTGGGCGTGGAGGTCGAAGCAACTCCTAAAGTCCGAGTGTTTTGGCCGGGGTTGCAAAGAGTGAACGCTCTGACGCCTGACCGTCTTGGCAATTTTTGCGGGAGCTCCCGCTGTCCCGCCACGCGTGTAGCCGCGTTCGCGCGCGCCCACAGCGCCTCCGACAAGTCTCCTTGTCTCCTTCTGGCCACTTCCTCACTTCCGAACCCTGTTCAATCAGACTTATTCTGTGCAAGTTGATAGCACGTATGAATTTGGCACGGCACAAAGGCCGATCAAGGCTGATGCACATTGCTTTCTGTTTGTCGTGGCGGTCGGAACGTCAATGAAAGACCTCGGGTCAAGGAGATAGCAAAGCATGACCGTGCTCAGCTCTGTTCCTTGCTGAACGAGTTGATGGCTCACTGCCATGGGACCGCGAACGTTCACAGAGCGCAATGAAACAATCAATGTGCGATGTCTTCGAAGTACACGAAGTAGCACATTTGAGCCGTCTAGTATACCAAAGCACACCATCCTCATCATCGTTCCTCCTTCCTACATTGCAGCCTCTAAAGCTTGGCCTGGCCCTGCGCCTTCTTGAGGATGGGCTCCATCTTGGTGGCCTTCATGACATCGCCCTTGACCTTGAGCTTCCCGCTCATGAACAGCTTCTGCGCGTTGGCCTTGCCGGAGATCAACTTGGCAAATTCGACGTCGGAGAGGATGAGCGTGACTGGGAGGCGCACTTTGTTAGTACAATGGTCGAAACGATGCTGCCCCAGCCTGTCCCTCGACATGGCTGTTGTTCTTCCGTCTTTCTGGTCCTAGAGTTCTCTACAGGCATCGTTCGGGTCCCCGGTTGTAACTCGTGACATACCATTAGGCTCCTTCCCACTCGGCGCCAGTCCCTTGCCGACGTCTCCGCTCTCCTTCAAGTCCACGAACCAAGATTGGGTGTTCCCCTCGTCATTCTTCAGGGTGAAAGCGAAGATAGCGCCGCCCTTCTTGATGGCGTCTTTCTTCTCGGCAGGATTCGCGAACGCGCTTTTGATGAGGTCGAAAGCGGCAGAGGAGGGCCAGGCGTCTAGAAGAGAAAGTCGGTGTCAGTACTTCGGCTCCCAGGTGACGGTCGTGTTGGGCTCTGAAGAGCCAATACCTTCTTTGAGAGACATGTTGGTGGTGGTGTTGTCGATGGTCTGCGGCGGTCGCGCTGCTGTTGTTGCGTTGCTAGAAGCTCGTAATGTAGCGGCGGATGCGGCGACGACGACAAGGAAAAGAGACTACCTGACCGAGGCACACGGAGTATGCTCTCCTAGTATAAGAACCCCCACGACGGAAGTCGAGGCACGAGGACGAGCGCATGACGCTTACGGCCGTGACGATGCCGCGGTCCAGGAATCTGGGGTACAAAGTCCGTTTGCATGTGAAGTGATCTGTGCGCTCTGCAGCTTCCCTCTGGAGGGAAGGCCAAGACATGGGGAAGTTTTTCCGTCTTTCACACCTCTCAGTCTCTAAAGATCGAGAGTGTGGCACCTTGAGGTAGTTCGACGACCTCTCTCCGACGCTGCAGTGCCCTTGTGTTCATATGCTCGGATATCTATCGCCCCGGGCGGCGGCATTACCAACGGCTCTTTTCCATAGGCGGCTCCGGCATCGGCGTGAAGCTGTTGGACAGTGAGGCGGTATAGCTGTCCACCTATGTTGAAATTCAAGTAAAGCTCTTCACTTCTTCTCATAGTCTCTTGCATCTCTCTCATTTCCTTCAGACCTCGGCCAGTCGCTCAATCAAAACTACTTCTGCAGAAGACCGCGTCCCTTCGATTGCTTCCAGAAACAGTCCGATCCCCTTATATCGCCACTCACACTCAAACATGCACGGCACAGCTCAGCAATACATCTCTGGCGCCCGCAGCCTGCGTCAAATGCTCGCAGACCCCGAGAAGACCATCGTCGCCCCCGGCGTGTACGATGGCATCACCGCTCGGCTTGCAGTGGCGTCGGGCGCCGAATGCCTGTACATGGTAAGAAACCCACCTTTCGCCGCACGCCGGGCGAGATATCGGCCTCCGCCACCCCTATACTGACGCAGATTCCTCCGTCAGACCGGCGCCGGCACCTCCATGTCCCACAACGGCCTGGCGGACCTTGGCATAACCACCTTCACCGACATGGCCTCTCGAGCCTCGACCCTCGCCTCCCTCTCCCCCACCATCCCCCTCATAGCGGACGCCGACACAGGCTACGGCGGCCCTATCGCCGTCGCGCACACAGTCCGCACGTACGCGCGCGCGGGCGTCGCCGGGCTGCACATCGAGGACCAGGTGCAGGAGAAGCGGTGTGGGCACCTGGCAGGCAAACAAGTGGTGGAGCGCGAGGTCTTCTACCGGCGGCTGAGGGCGGCGTGTCAGGCGCGGGATGAGGTTGATGGTGGGCGCGGGGAGGGCATTGTGGTGATTGCGCGGACAGACGCGCGGGCAGGGGTGGATCCGGAGG